>JAXBDA010000735.1:47500-73020 GCA_036023075.1 Gaultheria prostrata | reverse complement strand
TATATATAAACTATTTTATCCCCCTTCTTACAAAATCATCAAAACCAAGAACTATTAATTCTCCTCCATAAATGTCACATCAATTTGTGTCCACCCTCCATAAATAATTCCTCATACGATCCTCCTTACTATTTTGTCCACCCAAAACTCATCCCATATCCAATCGAGCCGCTAAGAAAATAAAATAGGAAAAAATGGAAGAAAAATTGTATTGTTCCTATTTCTCTAATTTATTATTTTCTTTCCTCTTTCTCCCCAAATCAAACACTAAGAAAGAATTTTTTTCAATTTTTCTTTCTTTTATTTTATTTCCCGTAAGTTCCAAACAAATCCTTAATCCTAATACTACGTGAAGAGACGTTGGGTGGCGGAATGGATGAAAGCGAACAGATGAAAAGAAAGTTGCATATTTACTTCTAGTACCGTCAATTCATGCACCAAAAAAAAAAAAGGCCACTGGCATCCCAAGTCTCAACATTTTTCTCCATCACGCATTTTCGTTGGATTCACATGGTGGAGCATGAAGATCAACTAGGGTCATTTGACCTCACTCACTTTGATTTCTCATATAAATATTTGATAGTTTATAATCAAATTTTGCTATTTTGATCTGTACAAAAAATCTGTAAATTGACCAAACTCACTTCAAATGCATAGAAATCACATGCATTTTTTTTTTTTTTTTAGAGTTGATAGTATTACGAATGAGACTATTATGTATTGTTTTCAAAATATAAAATAAGTTTTTGGGACCAATAATAAAGCATACTTAGATTTATTTTGGAACTTATTGGAATCATATCAATAAATTAGAATGGCTAGCACACCCATATCGGATGGCGCGTACTTACATTAATTTATTAGTGTATATCTAGGAGTATATAATTAACCTCTTAATTTAGTTATGCTTTGGATTAGTAAATAGAAAAATTATCATACACATGGATCAAACTTTTGACCCCACTAACCAAAATTTCTAAATTTTTGGCTCCGTGGCGAGTCCATGTCCACCCAATAACTTTTTTTTTGTATCTAGGCACTTGGCAAAACAAAAATTCACTAAATCAGTGATGACTTTGCAGTTGGTCAAACTGGATAGTCCTACATCTGAAATCCATTTGCTGAGGGGAGTGAATTAAGACAAATTCCAAATTTGTATTGCTGATAGGTAACTCCATATAAACTGACTTTAGGCTTCTAATTTCACATTCTTCACACTGAAAAACAAGAGGGAAAACATCTAACAAATTTTAAAAAAAATCGAGAAGCAAGAAAATGCAGATACATCAGAACAAAAACAGAAAAAGGAGAACCAACAGACAGGGAGGAAATTTAAACAACAGATCCGCCATTGGCACGGATGATCTGGCCATTGATCCACTCCCCAGCATCACCAGCCAAAAATCCAACAATCCCAGATATATCATCAGCTTCACCTAACCGACCTAGTGGGCAGGCATCCACAATTCTCTTAACCATTTCCTCTGTCTTACCTGCAAAGAACAGCTCTGTCGCCACGGGACCCGGCGCAACACAATTAGCAGTGATACCTGATCCCTTCAACTCCTTACCCACAATCTTGGTCATGCTCTCGACCGCCGCCTTTGAGGCTACATAAGCCGCGTACCCAGGTAGCAAGCTCCCCACTAGCGAGGTTGTTATCATAATGATTCTTCCTCCGCCTCCGCGTGTCAACCGGTTTGTTGCTTCTCTACAACACAGGAACGCGCCTTTGGCGTTAACATTGAGTGTCATGTCCCAGTCTTCCACTGTTGTATTGGCTAGAGTTGGGTACTTTGGATCCAACACCCCTGCACAGTTCACAAGGATGTGAGCTTGGCACCCAAATTCTTCCTCTGCCCGATCGAAGAGCGTTTTGACCTGATCTGGGTTCGACACATCGGCTCGTACTGCTATTGCTACAGGGGGAGAAGAAGAATTGACCGCGGAGGAGGAGGAGTTGAGCTCGGATACTAAGAGTTCAGCTTGGTTGGAGCTTGAAGCATAATTGATCACCACTTTGGCACCGAGAGATCGAAGATGGACCGTAATAGCACGGCCAATACCCCGAGATCCACCGGTTACTATTGCCACCCGGCCGTCAAGTGGAAGGGAAGGGGATGGTTTTTTCTGTATGGTTTCCCCAGCCATGGTCAAGATTCAGCAAGAGGGTAAATGTTGAACAAAGAAAGAGAGAGAGAGAGAGAGAGAGAGAGAGAGAGAGAGCGAATTTTGTGGGTCTGGGGCTGGGAGTGATCCAATCCTGATGTGTTAATATAGTGGAGCAAGAGGTGATGCCATGCTGGTGCTGGTGCTGGTGTGATGTGTAATGTGTTCAACCTTATTGTGGCCCACGTAATTGCAAATGTAATTGTGGAGTTAAAATGCCATTTGAATGTTGCAAATACCACACGTCATCCCTTACGTGGGAAGCTGCAGATTATTCATCCCTTGCGTTTTGTTTTTTACATTTGTCATCCAGAAATGCCTACTGTAAAAACGAACCCAAAAAACTCCCGGGAAAGCCACGTGGCCACACTTATGTGGGTCCACACGCTAACTCGTTAAATATTTTTTCACCCACTAACTCATTAAATTTATTTTCTCGGGAGTTAGTAGCCACGTAGGTGTGGCCACATGGCTTTCTCCAGAGTTTCTAGTTTAATTTCTCTAGTAGCCTGACATCTATATTAGTCATAGTACCTTACGTGGGAAGGGGCAGATCAGATGAGTTATTAAGGCTCTTAGGTCAATTTTTCACAAGGAAAAGTCAAAATATTTGGTTGGAGAAACGTATAGGGGTCAGAATAATACTCCTATATAAGTGGCTCCAATACGTACAGGTTTCTCCATCTGAAGGTCAACTTGGACTTCAAAACATCATTTTGAAAGACACTTAAAAAGATTTGGATCTCCTAAATCACTTTATTATTTCCGATGAAAGGGCAGATAAGGTATCTTTAAATGAGGAGAAACAAGAAAGAAAGACTACAATACGATGACATGAAATGAAAGTACTGGCTAACATAGAACGTTGGTAGAACAACAACTTGCCAGTTCCGAATAGATAAATTCTGGAGTACTGCAGAAGAGCTTAAGTTGGCCAACCAAGACTGCCTCTACAGAATTCTTGCTTTAAGTCGAACATTTTAGAATTTGTAACTGCTTAACCAGATAATTGTGTGAAGCACGTATACTCACTTCCACCATATCTAATGATGCATTATCCATCACAAGAAGATAACGAAAGACATGAGTTCATGCACTTCCATCACAAACTGAGACTAATTTCCAACATGTCACTCATGCATACCAGCCTATACAAATTAAATAAAAAATGAACTCGAAGAATCTAGACATATATGGCAAAGTATTTCAACTAGGTTGCAGAGCATAGGATTCAGGATTTTAAGGTCTGTGTTTGCTTCAAACAATCAAAACTGATGCTGGGTTGAAGTGATCAGGCAACCACAGGTAAGAGACTCAAGCCAAAGGAAACCAAATTAAGGTATAGTCTCCAAACCACAGGAGGTCAATACCCAAGTTAGCATGAAATCAGGTTGACTTACTGCAAAAATTCAAAATCGTAAGGAACAGCCAAGCATAGTCATGGTAAGAACATAGACATACAGCAAGACGTGCTTTTGAAGCAAAATTCTGAACTAAGAGAATCCAAGCATGCCTAACATCTACATCTAAATTTTCAGCCTTTCTTTTATTCAAGATTCCAACTTGAATAGGCTTGAGGTTATAAAAACTGATAAGCAGGTAGATGTAAACTAGTTCTTGAGTAGTTACCATAGAACACTCCGGTTGTAAAATACAAAGGGTGGACCTGAATTGTCCATACATCTTTCTTGCCTTAAAAACATCATTTCTTAGAGAACCCAAGTCACAACAGGATTACTAAAGGGGGGCTATGAGAGTTAACCTAAATGCGAAAAACTGTGGCTAGCAAGTTAGAACAAGTGGGTAATGTATACAGAATCTGTCCCCCAATGATGAATTAAATTCTGGAGGAAAAATATGGAACTCACGCAAGTTGATAGGATTTTAGAACCCAAACTTTCAGAAGAGAAAATGTAACATAAATCCACTAAAAAAATCACATTTTAAGCCACACCCATTAGTGCAAATCAACTAAAAGTGTAACAACTTGGATCCACTAAAAGTGTAACAACCTGGATCCACAAGCACCACACAAAATAACATAAAATTAATCAGATAACCAATCCCACTTCCTTCCATACTTAATAAGTTTCTGTATACATTTCTCTTTTACTTGTCGATCGTCACCGTTAAACATGTAAACCTCGCCACCGTGAATGGCATACTGAAATCTCATTTGCATCGGACGCCATCTCACCGTTACTCGGCCGGCCCATCGCTTCCCAGCTCCCGGCCTAACTCACATGTCTCTCCCTCTCTTTGTGTGTTCTTCTCTTTTCTTGTCTCATCCCAAAGACTTGAAACATATCAACTTACTCCTCACATGCACGTGTACCACATCCGTACTTCCATATAATGACAATGCTTATCTAGTGCAAATAACAATAAAACATACTAACGCAATATGCATGACCTAACTGCACCAAAAGCATATAGAGAGAAGATTTGAAACTACATGAATCAACAACACGTTTGAGAATTTGGGGTCCGATAACATGCTTTAAAAAAATCCAAGTATTGTCAGAGCCACATGGAAAGTGGTTATTTAAGTAGGTTATAGGTAGATACTCCGCAGCCCATCAGAGATGAAGCCAGTTTGGGCAAACTGCGAAACCACTTTTTTCCACCTATTGTTATTCAGAAACCATTTGGTTGAAGTATCTTTCTGCTCTCCCATATGCAGATGAAACATTAGGGTCCATGACAAAAATCCCATAACATCAAAGGCACCTTCTTGTGAAATCCAAAACAAAAGAAAAGGCAAAGGAGAAAAGTATTGAGTACTTTAATGAGATTAGACAATCTCAGGTGAACTGCAGCGTCTAGCATTTGTGTAAAAGAAGCAACAATGTAATGACCAAGAGACATAGTCAAACGTCTGTGGTTAATGTTGCAACTCACTTGAGAAGCCATGAAATTCTATGGCTTCAGTTACTCCGGTTCCAAAAAGAAGGTCAGGGAAACCCGCACTGGGGAAAATGATGATTGATAGCCATAAATAGAAACACAAAAAACATGTACAAACAGGGTGGGAAACTAACGTGTTGAAACATACAAGCATGACAAAAGAGTTGGGACTCTCCTCATTACATCTGAAACTGCAACTCTCCCATGGGTCAGGGATGGCAACTTAAAATAACAGCAAAATTAGGGGAGAACACAACTATATTGCTTTGTTTTACCTCATCAACACAAAGATGTGCAGGTTCTTTTGCCATCTCTAAAACAACTTTTATTAAAGACCTCAATCCTTTCTCAGGGGATATAAGAAGGTTGATAACTGTTAGATTTCTTGGAGGGTTCCAACCTAAAACCAATTGGCAATAGGTGGAGTAACCTCTAGAATATATAAACCAGGCTTCGGTGGCTTGGATAAGCGATGTGGGATTTAACACTCCCCCTCACGTGCAGCCCGGATGCACATGGAGGTACGAATTGAGGAGACCGAAAGATTTGACTCGGGCGATAGAGATTTGACCACATCATGAGGTGCGGCCACCCAAGACCTAGCTCTGACACCATGTTAGATTTCTTGGAGGATTCCAACCTAAAACCAATTGGCAATAGGTGGAGTAACCTCTAGAATATATTAACCAGACTTCGGTGGCTTGGATAAGCGATGTGGGATTTAACAATAACCATCTGCTTCAAGCACAATCTGGAACCAACTTAAAAGGGTCATTGTAGAAGTCAAAAGCAACAAAACCATACGCCGTAACTGAAAATGAATGTCATTATAATGGAAATACAGAAGTAAACATACCCTTTTGACATTGTTTATGTCAAATGGTATATCTAAAGGGAATTGTTTAATCCTGCTAAGGAAGTTGCCCTCAAAACTCGCAACTTTCAAATCGCTACCTGGTGATTAGTATTTGTAACGGCAACTGAGAAAGGGAATAGATCCCCGTACCATAATTCTTAAAAAAAGAACCATAGATGAGAGCAAGTACTTGAAATTGCCCAATTTCATAACAATCGTCTAAGCTAGGGGTGCACCGAACCGAGTTTTGTTGTGCTCGAGCTTGGCTTGTTTACTAAACGAGCCTAAAACTCGAGCTCAGCCCGATAACTAAACAGGCCGAGCCAAGTCAAGCCTTAACAAGCTGAGCCACAAGTTGTTCGCGAGCAGCTCGTTTGCAGCCCTGGTCAACATACCGATGCATTGTGAACCAGACCAACTAACTCTTAGCAAGAAAACAATGCACGAATAAACAAGAGTTTTCTTGAGATGATGTAATAAGAAAAAGACCATATTCTGGAATTACATAATAAACTCCTTGTTCAAGCAAGAAAATAACATGACTCGCAAGCATAAATCCATAGTCTATGTAAAGAGGCATAAATCCAGAGTCTATGCAAGAGGCATAAACTATAGTCTATGCAAGAGGCATGAACTCCAGTTCGACAACCAATGAGATAATCGTGCAATTCATCCACTGATTCCACTCAATGAGGGATTTTTGAATCTTCTATAGTTTTCTCTCTAAGATATCACCAAAATATTAAGCACACTATAGGCAATTGCTTCATTGCCCTAACATTCACAACTTTAAGTTTTCTCCAAATATAAGCAATTGTGTGAGAGCGCAAATCATCAATGCTTCTTTGATGTACATGTGTGTAATGGAAATACTGTTAAAATAAAATGAAGCAGAATGAAACAATAAAGCACCTTTGCTATCAAATGCAGCACCCCTCTTGTATCACAATGAACCATGTTAATTACACTTATGCCTAAATGAGTTTTCTCTCCCCCTAAATTCTCACCTCACCAGTTGTAATATGTTGCAGAAATCTGGACTTGGGGTTCCCGTAGTGAGTCAAATCACTACGTTCCCGTAGTGACCTCAATTGTGGGCCTTATGAAATTTTTATTTGGGATCGGAACCGTTAATTTTTTTCAAGGATGTTGAGCACACTATGGGTACAAAAAATTATGATCATTAGAGATTGGTAGAAACACAATTGAGACAAATTTGTCTTACAGTGTATTCTCCATATGATATTGGCCATCCATAAAAATGGTATCCGAACATATGGCTACCAATATCTAATTAATTTGATTTTTTACATGAATGATCTACTCAATATTCCCAACAAATTGTACGGTTTTTCATAAGGCCCACAATTGAGGTCACTACGGGTACCCCAAATCCCAGAAATCTACCCTCCAATCCACGGCAGAGCTTCAACGACAATGCTCTGGTACCTTCAGAACTATTTACCATATGTTCACCAAGCCCTCGTGTGCTTCGCACGCATGCTAGTGCCCACTAGAGGATTCTTTTCGGAAGTAATAAATAAAAGTAAGGCTCGATTTCCATTTGCCTCATGCAGGAGTTGTTCGGATTTAAGTCTTAACTTCCTAGCTGGTTTCAGTTTCACCACAATCGCTTGAATGACTGTTTCCAGGAAATAAGGTTAATAGTATCTAATTCTAAAATAGGAAAGGAGGGTGATGTAGGTTTACTTTCATGCAATATGTACACCAATAAGTATTTTTCAAGCGATATGGTTTTAGTAGTCTGGTTTCCTTCATGACAATCCTAGCAAAGTTCCATTCAGGCAACCATCTGTGATTCGGGTGGGCAACTGAGATTTATAATAGCTTTCAGGAAAACCTCACATGCAACTAAGAGATTCGGAAGAAGAAGCGATCACTGTGATCAGTTCACTGAAATTGGGGTAACACATTAGCGAAGAGACATGTTTGTTTGGTTTAGGTTTTGAGGGAGGTTTTTGGGGTAATGAGTGGAGAGGAGTTAGATGGAGAAATTATAGTAATAATTGGTGGGGACCGTGCTGAGAGAGGGGGGGTGGTTCTGGAAAATCAAAGCGAACAAAGTCAAGGCTTCCCCTGATTTTGCTCTAAATGCTATGGCTGAATCAGGCCCTATAAGCCCAGCAATAGCTGCTGCTCCCACAGTACTCTGAGTGGTCCCACTGCATAGAACTATTACCGAAACCCCCAGTAAGAAAAGAGGATATTACAACCCAACAAATTAAAGATCCAATTGAATTCAAGGATTGCTCTATGGATAAAATAAAGATCCAAAGGAGATGGTAACGCGCTGTCTGTGCACACCAGAAGTCCAAAGCATCCATCCCCATAAACTACTTTCCACACAATTGACACAGTTGAAAAAGATGCAGTTCAACCATAGCAAGCATTGGTTGAGTCACCTCAAATTTCAGTATTTCGAGACTCCTGCTTGTTTCATATGATAACAAAGAGGTAATAAAGAGGTCTTTCAATACCTTAAGGGGTCATTTGTTTTAGTTTGTGAAACTCTATAGCTTATGAGGACAATGAGGGTAGTAATATGATTACTTCAAAGTTGAGGGTGGCCACTGGCCAGGGACATCCCCCCATTGTTTTTGTCTCTGTGAATCATGGAAGATTGGCTTGAATCGCTTGATTCCTAATGCCCATGAAGTGCATTAGCAAGTTAATGTCTATAATACAACTCATTTAGGGATCTCTTAAAAAAAATTACTCTTTTCAATCCTGTTTTTCTTTTTTCATTTTTGCTCTTCGTTGCCTTTTTGTAATCGGTTATTAATAGATAGATATGCGTACACAAAAGCAGAATCAACAAGTAAATGAATTAAGTGGAGGCCAAAGAAAATTCTACATACCATTGGATACGGATACGGAGAAAGGTCATAATTGCCCTTGGAGGGAAAGATGTATTCCGAGCCTTTGGACCCCTAAAATGGTTTCAGTTTCCTCCACGATCCAATGGTTTCATTTACCAGAAATCTTTGCACGAACAGACACCACCTTTGAAGTGATGAAAGCGATATGCATCCCGTACTACAATGGCCCGGTTCGAGATTTTCGACACAAACTTAATCCAATTATGACAATCATTACAGATGCGAAGATTCTTAATTACGTGTATGGGTAGCGCATTAGACAAGCTTAGGAGCCCAAAAGCAATAGCCAATTTCTCACTGTGTGTGTATGCAGTTGGATCTTTCTTCCCCTGACCAATCTCATTTAAAAGGCTAGAGCGGTCTTGGGTATAACCAATTGCAACTGCTCGTTCGTTCAGGTCCTCTAAGAATTCATATATCTTATCTGCTAATGGGTGGAGTCTGTCACCAACAAAGAATGAATGAATTGAGTTCTTAACCTCAATCCAGCTAAAACCAGGTTCTTTCTTTACACCTCTGTCCTTCATCATGTGTCTCATCTGATCCCTCTGATCCCATTTTCCTGCAACTGCATACATATTTGACGAGAGAACATAAGTTGCTGAGTCTTCAGGTTCCAGTTCCAGAAGATGATTGAATGCAAATTCTCCAATTTCCAGGTTCTTGCGCACTATACAAGCACTTAAGAGCGTCCTCCATATCATGGCATCTGGTTCAATTGGCATCGCCTCTATAAATTCTCTTGCACGGCGCAGAAAGCCAGCCCGTCCAAGAATATCAACTATACACACGTAATGCTCAATTTTTGGCTCTAGCCCATGTTCTTCACTCATGGATTTGAAGTAGCTGAGCCCCTTGTCTACCAACCCCACGTGGCTACAGGCTGATAGAATACTCACAAAGGTGACATGATTCGGCATCACACCAAGCCATTTCATTTCCTCAAAGAGTTCTATTGCTTCCCTACCACATCCATGTTGAGAATAACCAGTGATCATGGCATTCCAAGAAACTTCATTTTTCTCAGGCATTTCAAGAAACTCTCTCTTAGCATCATCAAGGATCCCACACTTGGCATACAATGTGATCAAGACATTGGATGCCTCAGTTTTGGCATCATACCCCATTTTTATAATTTTAGCATGAATCTGCTTTCCTTGTTTTATATTTGCTGTATTAGCAGCGGCACTAACAGCAGAACTGAATGTGAACATATTGGGTTCAACTCGGGATTGATTCATTCGAGAGAACACCTTAAGTGCTTCTTCATAATTCCCACTCTGTGCAAATCCTGATATCAATCCGTTCCAGGAAATATTGTCTTTATCATCAATTTTGTCAAATGCTAAGTATGCATCTTCAGTTCTACCACATCTAGCATAAAGGCAAACAAGTGCATTTCCAATTGAGAGATCAAGTGCATAGCCGGAGATAATTGATTGAGCATGAATTTGTTGTCCTTGATTGAATGCTTTGATTCCAGCACATGCACTTATTGCACTTGAAAATCCTATATTGTCTGATCGGATCCCTCGGCCTTCCATTTCTTCAAAAAGTTTAAGGGCTTCAATGAACAGATCATGCTGGGCATATCCAGCAATCATGGCCGTCCAAGAGACAACATCTTCCTCATTGATTCTTCTGAGAATCTTGTGAGCGGAATCCAGTTTCCCATGCTTAGCATACATGTCTATAAGCACACTAGAAGCATATACATTTGGATGAAAACCGGTCTTAATGACTTGGGTATGGATCTGCTCCCCCAGATCTAGAGCTCCCACAGATGTGCAGGTTCTCAATATACTTGGATAGGTGAATTGGTTAGGTCTCAAGCCTTCCATCTGCATCTTTGAGAATATCTGAAATGACTCACTCAGATCACCTACCTGCCCATAAGCCACTAGCATCACGTTCCATAGGACGATGTTTCCTTTCCGAGATGAAAGGAAGAATTCACGGGCAGCTTTAACATCTGAACATTTCACATAAAGGTCAAGGAGAGAACCTTCAACAATGATATCCGAACAGATGCCAGCTTTTACTGCATACGAGTGGAGTTGCCTTCCCTTATGAAGAGCCCCCACTGATGCACAGGCACTCAAAACGCTTGCAATGGTAACACAATCAGGTTTCAACTGATGAAGCTGCATTTTCTCAAATAACTGGAGAGCTCTCTCACTAAATCCACGCTGAGAAAGCCCTGAGATGAGCGTATTATATGAGACCTCGTCCCTGCAATCCATTTTGCTGAAAATTTGCTTGGCAGATATAAAGTCCTCACTGCGGGAATATAAGGTGACAAGTGCATTACACACATAAGTTTCGGATGCGAGTTCCCATTTGAAAACCAGGGCATGAAGTTGCTCTCCCACCTCGAATAACTTTGCTTTTGTGCACGCACTTATAACACTTGAAAATACATATGGAGTAAGAACTATTCCTGATCTGTGCATCTCACAGAACAACAGGATTGCTTCTTCTTCACATCCATTTTGAGATAAACCAGACAGCATCGCAACCCAAGAAACACTATCTGTCCAAGACAATTGTTGGAAAACTCGTTTAGCATAATCCACAAGCCCACTCTTCGTATACAAATCGATTAAAGGATTACAAACAAGAGGACTAGCACCAAAACCAAGATGAATAATCTTAGCATGAATCTGTTTGACGTACCGGAAGGCGACTTTATCACCAATGCATGCCCTTAGAATGTGGGCAAATGTGGTTTCATCTGGGTTCAAGTTCTCATTTATCATTCGCGAAAATAACCCCAACACTTTACGAGACAGTTTCTTTCTAGCAAAATCAGAGATTAGGATTTTCCAGTTAGATACTCTTAAATCAGACAAATTGTCAAATAGCTGTACTGCATCATCTAAATCGCCAAGAGTCGCATAAACATCCACAAGCTGCCAACTAACAACATGGTCCGCATCAAACCCAGATTTCAAAATCCTCCCATGAAACTTCTTAGCATCAGTTAAAGACCGAGAATTGAGGCATTCGGATAAGAGCAAAAGGTAGGTCTGATGGTTTGCCTGTATACCTCGTTGCTCCATCAAGTTGAGAAAATCAGGTACCTTTGCCCTGGACATTTTGATCGAATCACTTTCGTATTCTTCAACTGGTAAGTCATCGAGAGCTCGAGCAATAGCTAAATTACTAAAGGCAGCACAATTCCATCCACGCACTCTTCCATTCAAGTACTGCCGAAAAATCGCAATTTTCTTTCATTAAAAGATGAAAACAAAGATAGCTACAGCTTAAAATTGGAATATGAAAATATAGATATGGTTTCATAGCAAAAAAATTGGTGGGGGAGAAAGAATTACCTGTTGAAATTTGACGGTAAATTTAAGGGAGAAGTAATGAAGAAAGCAATTTGGGAAGGACCCACGAAGAGAAACAGGATTGGAAACCATGAATTCGTGGATTCAAGTCACCATTAATGGCTACTTGGAACTGATAGCTCTCTCCCTCTACTCTGTTTCTTATTCAGCTATGTAGTTTAGTAGAATTGCCATTTGCCAGCACAAGTAAGCAGAGCAAACTGCAATTGAAGACGAGGCTCCCTTCATCTATATGTCTATATCTCTCTGTGGATATGCATGTATGCTTGATGATGTATGTATGTATGTATCTACTACAGTACAGTTCGACGCAGAAAGCTCTGAGCTTCTTCGGCCAAAATAATTTCACAACGGTGACTGACTCCCACGGGAAACCAGCGGTCTACCTTTGCCTTTGAAACTGTTGATATTGCCAGGTAACAAATAGACTACGTACAAGGGAGATACAATAAGACGACGTCGTTTGGTGCCCTGGAAATCATCAAATCAATCCTCTTCCCTCTCAAACTGGGTGAATTGCAAACACGATCCCAAACCCAAAAGAAAAAAAGAAACTGTCAATTGCAAACCCTAGCCCTAGAAGAAGACAACACAGCTCGTACGCCATGGCGATCGCTAGAACCGGAGTCTTCGTCGATGATTATTTGGAGTGTGAGTTCCTCTAAAATTCCCACCCCTATTACATCTCTCTCTCTCTCTCTCTCCCTCTCTTTCTGAATACTCTGTGTTGAAGATAAACTAATTTTGAGCTCGGATTCTGAAATTGGGTACCATAGATGCAAGCACATTGCCAGCAGAGCTCCAGAGGCTTCTTAATACCATCAGGGAACTCGATGAACGTTCTCAAGGTGCTTCCTTTCCTCTCCTCTCCCCTTACAATCTACACATGTACTATATGTGTCTACTCTTGTACTATTTTTCTTTTCTTTGCCTGGATGTTTATAATGCGTATCTTTTGTAAGTTTGTTTATCCATCAAGTTTAGTATGTATAATGTTGATCAAAATGTGGTTGGGTGAAAGCTATGATAAACCAAACGAGGCAGCAGACTAAGTACTGCCTGGGAGTGGCTTCTCAAGGCTCAAGGAAGGGTTATAGTAATAATGAAGAAGATGACTCTGCGTTCGACAAGATGAAAAGGGATATAGAGGCAAACCAGGACAGTGCGTTAAGCCTATGTACCGAAAAGGTTTTGTTGGCTCGGCAAGCTCATGACCTTGTAAGTTTTTTCTTCTGTAAATCTAACCTTGTATGTCAAACTACATTTGTTTCGTTATCTGGTATGTTTAGTTAAAGTAACTTATTTATTAACAGGATAAACTGCATTTGCTATTTGCATTGCGAGTCTGTGACCATTTTGTAATTGAGGCATCGGCTATTCGACGTCGTCGTCATGTCACAGGTTGTGTCTGTGCTACTTAGGAGTATTCATTGTATGATTCTGTAACTTTGTCAGTACTTCGGTCAGTGGTCTTCTAGAATAACAATCTTATGAGCTGCTTTTTTCCATAGTTCTCTCACTTAAAACGACGCAGATAGTTGTTCTCAAAGAACTTCAAATTTGAGTTGTGTGTTAGGCAATTTTCTTTTCTCATTGTACCCAGATCATGCTAGGGGCTTTTTTGCTGTCATATTTTTTTATTTTTTATTTACTGGAAGATGGGAGACCACAATATACGATTGTCCCAAAGTTTTGTTATCTTTATCTTTGGATGCATTGTTCCCATATCTTGGTCAGAACCTGTATATCGTTGTCAGTTTCTGTGTTAGAGCTGATTGTATCACTCGTTTTTATATACTTGCAGATAGATAGCCATATAAAGCGTCTTGATGAGGACCTGACCAGCTTTGCAGAAGATCTAAAGCAAGGTTCTGAAAATTCTTTCGAATTCAGTCACTCTGTTGCAATTAATTCTAAATTTCACTGGCATAAGCGAAACTACCCCAGAAGACCATTAGAGGACTATTAGAAATTTCCTTGAATACCATTACCCCTCAAGATTATATTTCTGTATGTACACCTTTAGATATCAGTAACAGTGGGTGTTGCAGTCATATTTCATGTTTACCTTCTATCAAACTGGACCCCCAATGAATACCATGTTATTTGACAATGTGGCATTTGTTATTTACTGAGCTTAAGTAGAAATTTTTAACAGCTGTGGTAATCCAGTTACTTTCTGGGGGATTTCTTATTTTGTCTTTTTGCAATATTTGTAGATGGAAAAATACCACCGGATGAGCCAGCAATTCTTCCCCCACTACCTTTGGTCCCTAAAATTGAGAAACGCAAATCACTCTATGGAACACCTCAACAGAAAAGGCCTGATTACAGGGATAGGGACTGGGACCGAGAGCGTGATAGGGATTTTGAGCTCATGCCTCCTCCAGGTGGCATTAAGAGGGAGTTTGCTGCTCCTGTTGATATTGATCAACCCATTGATCCAAATGAACCAACTTACTGTGTTTGTCATCAGGTTCTCACTTCTGTTCCAACTTGTGTAGAGATTTGTTAATTGATTCACAACTTAGCTCCTCTTTCGCTCTCTGAGTCAATTGATCTGACAAACTAGGGTACTAACATGCTGTAACTGCCTTATTCTTTCAGGTGTCTTTTGGAGATATGATTGCCTGTGACAATGAAAATGTGAGTCTATTTTCCGCTAATTCTTTAAACCTATTTGGCTTTCTCTACGGAATTTTTACCTGGTTCTCATCATAGGTAATTTGCATCCATGCTATGAGGACTGTAGTACGAGTGTTAGGTGTATTTAGGGTCAGACCCATCAATCTCCAGTCAAAAGATAGATGGTACATGGTACCTTAATTATTTTGGAGAGTCAGTCTAACCAGTGTTGCTGAAATCCAATGATACGCTATGCATATCCTACTATTTGATACGTTTAGAGGTGCAATCGATACGTACCTGTAAATGTAATTGACTTATCTATGAATAAATCTTACCACATATTTTACTGTTCAATATGCTTAAAAGTGAAATTCATACGAATCTCCGAACTTATCTGTAGGCCCCGAAAACAGTCGGTCATCGACCAAACATGCTCGCAGCACGAGTTTCAGGGGTCACTGCTCAGGTTTAAGGTTATACCCCTGGAACCAAACGGAACACACAAGAAAAGACTACTAGTTGTCATAACCAGACATTACTCGACTTTGGGAGCTAAGTTATGAGATAGGAACGTGTTAGGCACCCCATCTCGCCTTACCCTCGTGTTAGTATCTACTAATCACTTATTGGATTCCACGTTCATTTGCATTGAGGGATGTGACATGTAGATATTGTCAATTGTTTAGTGTGATTGTCTGGGAGGCAGAATCATTGAATGCTGTGTTACGTAGACTTGGGTATGAGTGTTGGGTGTGGGTATGTATCTGTTTGTCCGATTCTCTAATTTCCATTCAGGTGTACCTTCAGAGTTGAGGCATTATAGTTTATGGTAAAATCAGAAAGCAAATTATGCTTGCTTGGAGAATGACCAACCGTAAATGTCAAACACAGATCCCATACCTTTATCCGAGTGTCGAATCCGACAGAGGTACTTTATACATTGAGAATAATCCATTTACCATAGCTTAAATGTTGTCAAAGATGCTTGTGGGGTTCACAAGAATCATTTCCAACGACTGTAAAATTGGTTGGAGAGTATCCGTTGTAAGCATGATGCTCGGACTTACGGTTTCCGCGGGCATAGAATAAATGGAGTATTCCTCTCGGGCAAGCTACCTCCCTTATGACTCTTCTGCCCTATCCCATTTCCCAGGAGTTAAGTTTCAAATTTGCTCTGCAAGTCAAAATGCCCATCCCGAAAAATTGGAAACATGGGTCAGATCAATAGTGTGGGGTGAAAAGTAAATCAATGGGTTATGAAGCCAATCCCTTTTTTGTTTTATAGTTTCGTTTGGCTTTTGTCAAAGAATATGATGGCACACCAGTAATGTCAAGCAATTCACCTACCTGTCCAAATCATCCACCATTGTCATTTGTCCACCTAAACTTGAGAGATGGAGATGACTAATTCACTTTGCAGATAAAGGAAAATTCACGGGAAACTAGGAAAGAATCGTTCATACTTCCGTGTGATTGGGTAACACCGGTTATAGAGGAAAGAATCATGCCCCGTTGCTTACAACAAAACCAAATAGCGTGTCTTCTCAAGCTACTTGTTTTTGTGTGCACACCGACCAGCAGGCTGTAAGGCTTTCCCAGTTTTTTGTAGATTGCATAAGGTATCGTGTTCGCATGGGCATGCAAAACTTTTAGAACTTGGTTTTGCTTTCCCAGCAATTTACTATTGTGATTCATGTGCTATGTAGTTTTTGCAATTTGGTGTTTCCGTTGAACTAGAATTTGATGAATCCGACGATCTCCCTTAGCTAGTGTTTGGAAGTGAAATAATGTCTGTAGAAACAGATGGACCTTATTGTGGCTTCTTGTCTGCTTTTTATTTGTTCCATTAGTTAGCATTTTTTGGGGTGTTGATTCTGTTGACAGTGCCAAGGAGGTGAATGGTTCCATTACTCGTGTGTTGGGCTGACACCAGAGACAAGATTCAAAGGAAAGTGGTATTGTCCAACCTGCAGACAACTTCCCCTATGAACAAGACTCCATGTTGCTTCCCATCCTTCTTGTTTTGGGGGGGTACTTCGTAAAGTTCCTTGTGATGATAACTTCCACCGAACTACATATTGCTGTTGATGTTGTATTTCTTACCAGAGGAAACAAAGTATGGGAAACTCCAATCATGCATTAGGATCCGATGTACGAAGCCCACAGGTAAAAGTTGTAGTATTAATACAAAAGGCTTTATTTTGATCTTGAATTTGTGAAACCGGAAGAGAATGAAGAGGAAATGATTTGAAGAATTACTCTAGATTATCACTTATTTTACTTGAAATTATAATTTACTCTAGGTTAACTGTGTCTCTTTGGCTATAAAAATTCAATGCAAGTCCACCATTGCAACAAATGCCATGCCAAAGTCTATTGTGTATATGGGTAATGGAAAAAAATCTCTACCCTTGTCATTCAGTGGTGAATTCATTCTTGGTGTAAATATCAAACTTGCCACCTTACCATCGAAATGACAAATGGTGTATTTGTACCAGTGAAGTAATCGTGTCATTTATTTATTCATTTTGATAATCGGATGTCCGAGCCGGCTTGTGCACACCTCGACTAATTCCGAGATCCTGAAGATAACGACCGGGCATAAATTCTAGTAGCCCCAAGGTTTGGGAGGGTTGGCATCCGTGGGATTCGAACATGCAACCTGATAATCAAACACATGTTTTCTCATGCCCACTTTGTCAATCTCTTGGAGTCAATTGTGTCATTTGTTTACCAAGATGACGCGGTCGCAAACTTATTTTTTTGCACCAAAAGATGAGCTTCTTGTGATGAAATAAGTCCCAGTAGTTAATACTAATAGTATTTTTTTTCCATGGTCATTATGTCTTGCACGTGGTGGTTTATGTGCTCCTATGTCTTATGTGATGAATCTGGCAATAACGATCAACCTAAAACGCATTGAATTCGAGACAGTCTTGGTGGGAATTTATAAAAAGCATTAAAAAATGAGGACTTCTTGTTTTGTTTTGTACAATTCCATAAAGTTGGATTCTTTTATACAGTATCTTGGATGAAGGGATTGAACTGAAAATTTATATAGTCCCGCTAGCCACCAACCATCACGAAGTATCCCAAACTCTTCCTTCACCGCACAATAATAGAGGTTTGCGACTGTGTGTAGACTTGGGCTTAATTAGTACTGTGGTCTTGTCTTTTTGCATTTGAGTTTCAAAGGTTGAGACCGTGGGTTCTAAAGCTAATGTAGTAACGGTCAACAATATGTACTCCTCTCAAATAGAGGTGTCAACGGGACAAGTCGAGCTGAGGCGAGTTTTGTAGAACTCAAGCTTGTTTCATTTAGTAAATGAGCTAAAAATCAAGCTCGAGCTTGGCTTGTTCGCAAAACGAGTCAATAAGCCAAGTCAAGGTAATTTATTTAACGGGACTTCTTAAACAAGCCTAAAATTCGAGTTCAGCTTACTTAAATGCCTAGCTGAGCCGAGTCAAGTCACGAGCTGCTCGCGAGCAACTAGATTCATTTGCAGCCCTACTCTTAAGGCTATCTGGAAAAAAAGAAAGGGATGGAAAGGCCCACACAAATGAGGAAAAGAAAAGAAAAATGGAATGGAATGAAATTATGGAATCAGGATAATCTCATGTGCTTCCACTTACTGATTCGATGTGTTTCATTTTATATATGTCTCAAAGTGATTGTTAAACTTTCGAAGAAATAGATCTACCGGATATACGTATTCTTCCAAATTAAATATGTTTGTCACAATGCATTTCCCTTCAAGTAGTATATGATTCAACAAAATTTCTAAGTGGTACAATTTTTGGGATGAAGAATATACACATTGAAGCTTACAAAATAAAAGACCCGATTATCAAAAGAACCGTGATAAGCTGCAGATTTCGCCTGATGAGACTTCACAATGGAGTTATCTCAATTCACAGATTTTGGGAGTCCTCAAATTACTAAACGCGTTAGTAATTTGGAGAATGCCATGGATTTATAGGGAAGTATGTTAAGGCTGGTGGACACTGACTAGAAGAAGGTTGCAGTCTGCTCGTTTTGTTTGACTATATGCAAAGTAGTACCAATTTTCTATGCTCTACTATGAGACTGGGGACCCGTGAGAGTTGACTGATAAGCCCAATCGAGACAACTAGCCCAAAAAGTGGGGGGAAAAAAGAGCGGGAAATACAAAATCTTTTCCATTCTACACAAGTTATCACACAAATGACAATTGACAAAACAACAACTCCTGCTAAATTGACATAACAAAAATGTTATAGGCACACAACAAACCACACGACACACGTGTCATGCTAGGAGGTTTGACACGTGTCAACGGACCCCCCCACCACCACTAATGTGACGGAAAAAAGTTTGAAATCTTTTTCATCTCTCCCTCTCCTCCCCTCATCTTCTTGGTTTCTCCCCACCAAATCCAATCTTCTCCTCCATATTCACCACCACCGACAACAAAAGGAACAATCAACTCACACCACCGCTCGCTGTCATTAAAGTCAGGTGCTCCTCCCCAAGCTTCCCTCCTCCCACCACCACCGACACCCCCACCACCAACGCCCAATGCCGGATCGCCATCGCCGTCGAGTTATCCAACGAGTCCGCCTTCACCGTCGAGTGGTCCGTCCACCACTACCTCCATCAAGGTGACACCGTCATCTCCCTACACCTACACGTCCTTCCCACCTCCGTCCTCTACGGTGCCGACTGGGGCGCCGTTGTCGTCTCCGTTGACGACCAAGAGTCAACCACCATGTTCGGTTAGGGTCTTGAAACCCGGTTCTTACTTTTTCCTGTGGGACCCTTAGAGCCCCTTAATGTCAGTCCCCACTCTTTCTCACTCATCTTCATTTTGGGGAATAATACTCTAGTCCAACATTATGCGAGATGGGTCCGTGAGATTCACTTTGGAGACTCACGCAAATGATCTAAGCCGTTAATTACTTTTAAAAAAATTATTTTGAGGAAATCCTAAAAAATCAGCTCATTCGAAAAATTATAAGTGGTTGATTAATCTTCTAATTATCCTTTCACAATTTAGGATCCTGGATTCTGACAAAAGTTTGAAAAAAAATTAGACAACTGGATCAAGTACTTAAAGTTGTATGATTGACCTGAATTTTTTTGGGATAACTCAAATAATAATTTTAGAAGTAATGAACGACTTAGATCATTTGTGTGGGTCTTCGAAGTAGATCTCACAGACCCATCTCGCATAATACATGGACTAGAGGATTATTCCCAAAAATGAAGATGAGTGAGAAAGTATGAGACTGACATTAAGGGGCCCTGAGGGTCCCACAGGAAAAAGTAAAAACTGGGTCTCAAGACCTCAAACCGAACACAGCGAACGGAAAATGAGTTTGATACTTTTATCGTTACTAAATCGACAGGTGTCACGTGGTGGAGGTGGTGGCAGTAGGGATGGTAGGTCTAGGTATTCTACGGTGGTGGTGGTTGTGGCGATGGGTGGCGGGAGTAGGCCATAAGCGGCGGGGAGGGGATTGGGTTTGACCGTTTGGGGAAAGAGAGATGAGGGGAGGAGAGAGACAGAGGATTTCTTTGTTTTTCATTTTTTTGGGCAAATAAGTGGTGGGGCCCACTGACACGTGTCTTGATTCGTAGCGTGACACATGTGCGTTGTGTGGTTGAAGGTGTGGTTTTTTGTGTGCCTGTAGCATTGTTCATCGGGGTAATGTGAAAAAGGAAACCGCACAGGCAAATTACCCAGTTCAGTCGAACTGTGACATCCATATTATTTAACAGAAACGACACTCACTTCTTACTACACTAGTAGTATTGCTACTGTTCATAATATGTATGCAAGTTGTAATCATTAGATCTTTGTTATTCTCTTATATTGGGTCTTTGAAGATATAAATTAGATTCACAAATTAATAAGGAAATATAACAACAAAACTTAAAATATACCAAATATGTGTAAATATTTAATTTGAGAAGATTATTTCAAAAGGGAATCGTGGTCGGTCAAGAGGTTGGACAACTGGTTCAAATGGCTTGAGGTGTTACAATACGGATTGACTCAACAAGTGGGTTTATAAAATTTACCATATCAAAACATCGATCGGATGATAGTTCAATCAGCAATCAGCGGGATCAATTTAGGTGTTAAACATTTGACTCCATTGAGCTCATTATTTCTAGTAGCAATACAAATGTATTCAATTATTAGGACACGCCCCTCATTAAGAGATGGTTGAACCTATATTAAACAAATCGTCTTACTCTTCATCTTTTCAATATTTGTAATTTTCCTTAGTTTTTTAAAATCAATTATTCATTTTGACGAACTCAAATTTAATTTCAAAGCTTAAGATAAAAGGACTACAAATAAATTATATATTTTCAAAATAATTGTATAGTTTTTAATTCTAATTCAACTCATTAGGTCGAAATGTATGATCCAAATTTTATGGCAACATGTTAAAAACTGGTTAATTACATTGAGGTCATCTTTAGAGGGAATCCTTTTGGGCCTAGGATAAATCCTTTTAGTTTTTTAAGTTTTGAGTTTTAAAAGGAAGTTGTGTTGGATGGTGAAAATGAGAATTTATTTCCGTCTGTCCATTTAATTAAAATGTTTTGTTTAAACAATTTTGCAAGAAAATATTTATATTTACTAACTTGCCTTTTAACACAATGGGAAGTGTTAGAAGAGATGACAACTTTCTCAAGAAAATAAAATTTCCTTCTGCTTTTAGCAAGAAAGTGAAAGCTAGTATATAATCATGCTTTAAATGAGTTGTACAAGAAGAATCCACTTTCTTGCATTGTCTACTATTTTCATGCTAATCAAAAACAAAAAAGTATAATTATTTTCTCTTTCTTGTATTTTCTATCATTTTCACTCTAATCAAATGAGCCCTAAATGTAATGAGGGAAAAAAAAGACTCGTAGAAAAGCAGTTTATTTTGCAATGTTGGGTTTGCAAAGACAATGGGAAGAATATAATTACATTTTACTTTGATTGATGATAAAAAGAAAGATAGAAACATATTAAAGGGAGACTAAAGTGGATAAATTATGAAAGAATGATAACGAACACTAAATTCTTCTCAAGTAGGGACAAAACTCGCTTTCTTGTTTTTTGAGTGAACAAAACATCTATCTATCTACTATCTATCTATACCCTATAGAAATGTATTTTGCCTACAAAAACTCCAAACCCTCTATCCTAATTTTATAGAATTTTGAATTTTTTTTAATTCTCTAAATTTTGAGACAAAGAGAAAGAGGAGACATGGGTTGTTGGAGAGAGAGAGAGAGAGAGAGAGAGATTCATCTCATTGATATGAATGATTAATCCCCAAAATAACAAAAAGCTAAACAAAAAAATTATGAAAAGTAAAAAATATTGAAAAAGTCATTCGACAAAAAGTTTAGGAGAGTAGAGTCCCTAATAGGGGGTGGGATCCGGGGGCTCTGCCGTCTCTTAGGGATGGCAGGGCCTGTAGAATGATCTCAGCTGTCCAAACATCTTTTGGACAGTCCAGATTGAAGGAGAGTTAAATTACCCAAAATACCCCTGCACCTCTCAAATCTGGGTCGTCCAAAACATATTTGGACGGTGGAAATCGGGACGACAGAGTCCCCGAGTATAGTTTAGTTAGTCCTTTTCTTCATATTATTTTCCTCTTTGTTTTCGTGGTAAAAAATAATCTCCATCATTTTTACTTCATTTGTCACACCTGATCAAACACAGTACAACTAATTTAAGGTTTTGTTTCGCATAAACTGTCTTTTCAATATTCCACAAAAACTTGACGTGAAAAATTTGAATAAAGACAAAACCAACAAATAGAAAAGACAGTTGATGCCGAACAAATATTCATATAATACCATCTATTATTATGTGGACTCCACTTGTGCCTATGTGGCTTCATCTTCATCTTTAATACTACTATCATATCATCTAAACATTCTTAATATTATTTCGACAATCAAATGTGCCCCCTCCTATTACAAATATAATAAGTTGCGGTGGATTTCTCATGACGTTGCCAGCAGCCAATAGCCCACGTCGCCGCGATCCAAAGACTTCACCGGAACTTAAGAATTCCTATTTCCTACATTTTTTTTTTTGTCATTCGTCATTCCTAATCTATTACATGGGGGGAGGGAATGAGACTCAATCCCGGGATAGAATATGAGACATCCAAAAGCTCTACTGCATAAGTTAGTCATTGCCCTATGCTTCATGTTCATAGCCTCATGGGGGTAGTATTGGTAAACGAGAACTAGATGGAGTAAAATAAGAAGGGTGGGATAGCGGCGGAATTTGAAAGAAAGATTCGAATTCGAGGCGTACCCCCAAAACAAGAAAGAGAAAAAGGAAACTCAGACAGCAGAGCGGTAGACTCAGACATAAATATGGTCAGCATAAGAAAGAAGATACTCTCTCACCGCTAGTTGTATCCAGTTGTGAACCCCATTCCCGGAAACAAAAACAAACCCCCAATACCCTCACCCTCTCCCGCAGCGATTTCTGTTAGTATTTCTGTATTAACACAATACACATCTGTACCTGTATTCCACCAGATTCTGATTTGACTTGTGTCATATACCCAAAACTCTGGTACTTTCTCTAATTAATCTTTGGAAACTGCTGTTTTCTTCACATGCACAAACTTATATAGAACGTCAAAGCAATTACAGCAAGATTTTTGGTAGAGGAGGATTAAGAAGAAACGGGACTCACTGACTCGGTGCTTTCTTCTGTTTTTAACAGCAAAGGTACGACCTTTGGTCCTCAATTCTTGAATTATTAAACGTGGGTTTACGATTCTTGTGGTTCAGATTCCAAGATCTCCACTTGGTTACCCTTTATTTCTTGTTTTTCTGTTTCCCTCACAATAAGCAAAACCCTCTTCTTTGTTTGTGTGAGGAACTTGAAAAGATGGTAATATTTTAGATCCAGTTTTGAGATTTGGTCAAGAACTCATTTTGGAAAAGCCAAGTTTTCTTAGATAACGTTTTATCAGATAAATGTCCGACACAAGTATATACCACGTATTTATCTATAAATGTGGGTATCCGTGTCAATGTGTATGTCTGTCTGCATTCAGGTTTCATATAGCGAATTTACTGAAGAACATACAATGGTTCTTCCATGTGTGTGTGTTGGTTAGGTATGGAAGTTGAAATCTCTATTGGGGTTGTTTTTAGGTTAACTGGGTGGTGTTATGTGGGAAAGTTGAAATCTTTGTGGGGGTTGTTTCCAGGTTAAGAGGGTGGTGCTATGTATGGAAGTTGAAATCTTTATGGGGGTTGCTTTCATGTTAAGAGGGTGGTGTTTTGTTCGAAAGTTGAAATCTTTATGGTTGTTGTTTTCAGGTTAACAATGGGCAGAAGTCTGAGCCCAATTTTGCGACAAGAGTTGGAAAATCTTGACAAAGATTCCAACAGCAGGAAATCTGCTATGAAGGCTCTGAAATCCTACGTGAAAGACTTGGATTCCAAAGCCATTCCGCTCTTTCTTGCTCAGGTTTCTGAAACCAAGGAGATTGGAACTTCATCTGGGGAGTACACAATTTCACTCTACGAAGTTCTTGCTCGTGTCCATGGTCCGAAAATTGTCTCTCAGATTCCTAACATCATGACCACCATTATCAACACTTTAACTTCGAGTGCAGGGTCTTTTGCTCTTCACCAAGCTTGTTCCAAGGTGGTCCCAGCTATAGCGAGGTACGGGATGGACCCCAGCACCCCAGAGGACAAGAAGAGGCAAATAATACACTCTCTCTGCAAGCCTCTTTCGGATTCTCTTTTGGCTAGCCAAGAGAGCCTATCTTCTGGATCTGCCCTTTGCTTAAAGGCTCTTGTGGACTCTGATAATTGGCGGTTTGCTTCAAGTGAGATGGTGAATGAGGTTTGTCAGAGAGTAGCTGGGGCTTTAGAGAAGCCAATGCTCGCCAATTCTCACATGGGCTTGGTTATGGCTTTGGCCAAGCATAATAGTTTGATTGTTGAGGCGTATGCAAGATTGTTAATTCAGTCAGGATTGCGGATTTTGAATGCTGGACTTGCCGAGGGCAGTTCTCAGAAACGACTATCAGCCATTCAGATGGTCAACTTCTTGATGAAGTGTTTGGAACCAAAAAGCATATTCTCGGAGCTTGGGTTGGTCCTTGAGGAGATGGAGAAGTGCCAATCTGATCAGATGGCTTATGTTAAAGGGGCTGCTTTTGAGGCATTGCAAACTGCTAGGAGGATAGCCACTGATAAAGGCTCCAAATTTGATCGGGATATGGGTTCAGCCACAGGGTCAAATTTCGGTAGGAGGGATAATAATCGTAGGAGAAATCTCTGGGGTTCTGGGGATCGTTCACCTGTGGCTTCATCACCTGAATCACAAACTGTTAATTCTTTTACTGGGTTTGATTCTTTGATTGAATCACCAAGCGAATTTAGTTATGATCGAAGGAGTGTCACCCGGAAACTTTGGAGGCAGTATGAGAATGTCGGGGTGGATGTATCTCTTAAGGATGGCTTGTATTCTGAGTTGACTCATGGAAGTACCATTGAAAACTCTGAATGTGATTACTTTTCCAATGGCGAAGGTGACTACACAAATGGATTTGTGGGATTCTTGCAGGGAAGTCCAAGAAATGGAGCTTCAAGAAGTACTACTCCTAGTCCTCAGGTACAACCAAAGCGTTTTCTTATTACAAATGATTGTTTAACTATAGAAA
>JAXBDA010000735.1:0-40000 GCA_036023075.1 Gaultheria prostrata | reverse complement strand
TTGCATTGCTATACTTCAATACGATTCGTGCGCTTGCGAGTACTTTAAAATTTCACAACATACTACTGGGGTTAACAAGATTGGTCTTCAGGACATGGAATCCTATCTTCTATAAGCTATACCAAAATTGCATCAATTGCTGTTATTGTGATAAATAAGCTATACCAAAATTGATGTCTCCTGCTCCTCGTATACCCGTCTCGATCACGTCTGCATTTATGAGCTTTCCTAGCATTACCGATAGCGTGCATCAATTGTTGTTATTTTGATAAATAACAACAATAACTATAACAAACAATGGAGAAAATTACAGGGCATTTAATTGCCATTCAAACTAATTGCACTAATAAAGAGTAGGAAAAATGATCGAGTCGAGGCACCGAAGACGGAACTGAAATCGGCACTGAACATGCCCCAGGCAAACTTCTTTTCCAACTGGTGAATTCTGATATGCTTTAGGTAACTATTGAGTGCAAAATCCATTGGATCGTCAGGGTGTTTGGAAACAAGAATTTGCATGTTATTACAAACGTAATACTGCAATATGCCAAATAGGCTTCACTACATAGGCATTTCTTCATCCAAAACAGTTCCACGAGAAAACATACTGAAATAAAATGATCAAGAAAACCTTTTGTCCAAAAAGCAGGCGCGAATGATGTTTCTACTTTCTGAATGTTCCTCATATCCAATTGTGAGTCCTGTGTTTAGAGATTTGGATTGTGCAAATATTGTGTACCTCTCCATTCACTTTCAGGACCCAGGATTATAGGCTCAAGCAGGGCCGATTGTCCAACGCATATGTAGGCATTTTTGCCGTACCATTCATGAGCTGAGCCAGGACTGAACATGTACAACTCATTGAACCCTTCTCTTCCTACCACAACTGAGTTTCTTCTACCCTGTTTTATATTACAAGTATGACAAATGGAAGGCAAACAAATATGTAAGTTCCTTAATAATCGAAATGCTTCAATGGAACAATATCCAGAGTGATGGCGACAGCCAAATGTGGATTATTTGATGTGTTCAAATATGTCCACAAGAGGGGTAGTGATTGCTTCAAAAAGCATCAGTAAGAGTTAGGGCTAGGACAGTAGGACTGATCAGACATCCCACGGAGTCAAGTTTGTGTGGTGCTTACAGCGTACTAAAACAAATAGAATTATCTGACCGCTGTTGCAAGTGTTTATCGAAATTTGTATTGTTTTAGGTTTGTTTTGCTATTGCAACTTTGAAAGTATATAAGTGCAGAGGAAAATAGAAGAGTTTTTTTTTGTTTCTAGAGGTAAATAACTTACCCTGTCAAGGATTGTGAAGTCCCGTGGTGCACTGGTGTAAACTCTACTCATTTTTTCTGCCAATTGCTTACTGTTGTCGTCCTCTTCGCCCTCTATATTTCCTTCTCTTTCCCTGATTTTTGTACCTACGGCATTGTCCTGCTTCCCTGCACCCCAGGTGGACGGAAGTTCCTTGACAGTAAAAGGATTCCACAAATCGAAATCCTTCCTCCGGCTAGATTCTGGAGGAATGATGCTGAAATTTGACAAAAGGGGTGGTCTGGTGTAGAAGTTTGATCTTTCCAATCCCATTGCATAAGTAGCTTCGGGTGTGCTCACCGTCAAATGACTTACAACAGAACCCAGCAGGCGAAGGGATGATGATTTAGAGTTAGAGAATACAAGCTCTGAGCTTAAGAGATCTTCTCGGAGAGTCAAAATGTGTTTAACTTCAATCTTCTCCTCCAAATTACTGCTAACTAGTTCTAGCTGCATTTATCAAGTTCATAGAATGTCAGTTTTTTTTTTCTTTCTAAAAGCTAAGCAAAAGAGATAAAAGAAGCTAGAGAACCAAAGATGGCGAAACAAAGAAAAAAGGGGTGCAGCTCATCAAAGAAGAAAATTACATGCACGGTTAGTTTGGAACTTCTAGTCAATCGTCTTCTGCTTGTGTTTGCAACACTATTACTTGAAAAGACTTTTTTCAGCTATTTGGTATTGAACGCCTGTTTTGTATAATTCTCCTATCCTGTTTGGCTGTTTTCACTTTCTCCGAACTACAAACTTGTTTTGTTAAACAACTCAAGATGTCTGTGCCACTGCCAACTTATGCACCACAACGAATCACTAGGGGGCATTTAAAACCGGAAAGTCCCCCATATGGACTCTCCCCATAAGAGTTGACAACACCATTCCGAAGAAAACTGAACCTGAACCTTCCATTGTGCTTGCTCCTGCACATGAAGAAAATTGAAAACAATTCCAGATAGCAACCCATGATACATGTCCTGCTTTATTTTTTGGGGCCACATTCTTTCTAGAATAAGAATGGTGTGAAATGCCAACGGTTCTAATCAGGAGACAAGTTCCCATATCACACGGTTTGGAGTTTCCTCCAACCTAAAATTTGTTCATTTGCTGCCTAATCCCGTTTTCAAAAATGAAACATGCATTTGATTCACAGGCCATGTTCTGAAAATATTTGCAGTATCATCTGAAACAGAAGAAAAAAATGGAGTCTTTTGTTGTAAGAAGACAGACCTGAATGGATTCTTCAGGATTGCCTCTAACATCCCGAAGCGCCCAAGTATTTGGGGACCAAGAAACTCCACCATCATCATCACTTTCACATTTGAAGGCTAATGACACCCCACCTTGAATCACAGGATCACTTCCATCCTCCCCCTCAGAAACGGAAGTGTGCAGAAGCTCGAGCAGGCCCCCGTGCCACATGGATGCCTTGTACGATGTGATCATTCCACTTGGCAGCATCACGGTGGCAAGACTTCCGTTGTCCAATCCCATCTTGACAACGCAGCTGTCGCTGATGTCCTCAAATGTGACTCCATGGCCGCTGAACTCACTCTCCAAGTAGTCCACGTTAATGGGTGGGAGAGGATACGTTATTGAGGCAACTCCTGGCAATGGAAATTGTCTCTTCTTCCTATTGATGCTGTTGTGTTGTTGAATCGAAGGAAAATACTGATACAGAGATGCGAAACTTTTACAGCATTTTCTAGGGGAAATAAGAGGGAAGTTGGAAGGGAAGAGGGAAGTGTAAACCATGGACATGCTTCTTTCAAAACTGTAGATTACTGAATTTTGTCTTCCCAGTCTTATATTGGAGACAGATAAACACATTGCATGTTGTCACAACTCACAAGTTTGTGTGTGTGTGTGTGTGCGCGCGCGCGCGTATGTGAGAGAGAGAGAGAGGGAGAGATTCCAAACCCATTTGGGTGAAGTAACTTTTTTGTTTTGATTGGTTGGGTACTTGGGTTGTAGTAGAAGATTGCAACGATATTTTTTTTTTTTTTTTTTTTGGGCAAGTGTTTTCAGTTTCTGTTGTGTGTTGACAAGTCATATACTCTCCTCTTTTCAATGATGTCCGGATGGGGTGCATAGTGGTTGGCCAAGAATGTTTGTAGCCTTATCTTCTTAGAATTGGTTTGAATCCCTATCGTGGGTTTCAGTTGCTTTTGTTGGATCTCACTCAAATCAATTTACACTTTACCACAGAGGCAGCGTGTAACGATTCACCCTAGCTGACCTGCTAACTCTTAGCCTAATCACGCGGCTCAAAGGTTAATCTAGAGTTATACAGTAGCTGGACGCGACCCATTATATACCACATCAACTTTCCCAATCTCACCGATGTGGGACAAGTCTTGGGTTCTCACAATATCCCCACCTTGGTTGCAACGTCCCCGTTGCACCCCGTGGCCCATTACTTCCACGTGAGACAAGACCTGTCTAAGCACGACAAGCTCCTCAAGCTCCTCTCTCAGGTGGGACCCACCCAAGCAGCACCTCAAGCTCCTTCCTTGCCGGACCCACCCGAGCACGTCTCCATGCGGGGCCCACCTCACACTTTCAGTTGGTGCAAGTTCTGATACCAACTGTAACGACCCACCCCAGCTGACCTGCTAACTCTTAGCCTAACCACGCGGCTCAAAAAGTTAACCTCGATTTATACAGTAGCTAGACGCGGCCCATTATATACCAAGTCGTGGGTTCTCACACATTGTAACAGCCTCGAAGTGCAAATATGTAAATCTTTTACTACAAAAGATGATTATCTTTTTTACTTCATCTGTTTGTTTGGATAACCTTCAATAGGCGGATGCTTTAAAACCGAGGGACTGTAGAAGTAACAAACAGCAGAGTTGCTTTGGCATGAAAGGCTGCAGGAATTATCATTTTCTAGATATCTGAAGTGATATGAATTCTGAATTTCGTGCTTTGTTATTGTATAAATATACAAAATACAACATAACTCTTGCATTTATACTGTTTTTTTTTTTTTTGAACAAATATAAATGATTGCGAAAAGAATGAAAGATACCGCAATAGACATTTTTATTTTAGGGTGACTGTAAAATAGATTACAAGTTATCGTGTTGAATAACCTGTGCCCCTCTCCACTCTTCACCAGGGTTCACAACCACAGGAACTAGCAATGAACCAGACCCAGTGCATATAAAATAGTCTTGTCCATACTTCTGAGACAAGGAACCTGGGCTTGATACATAAATATCCTCGAATCCAATCCTGATTACCCTAAAGAACAGCTCTCGTCCCTGCCAAAATGAAAAACAAAAAAGGAAACTTAGAAAGCAGAAGTACAGCACAAGAAGATTCCAATAAGTCAGTGGAGTTTAAGTATAAGTTCATTTGTTTTGTTATCGCTCTCAAAAGCTATGGTAGTATGGCCTGATCATCAGTTTATATTCGTTTTAACAAGTAGGCAAAAACATTGCCAACCGGTGTCGTAAATCATCAGGATTTACAACCACAATACCCATGGAGGTTATTTGTTAACACAAGTCGGTACTTGAAAGCGTTTTCTGTAATTTCCAGCTTTTGGTTGTCAGTTTTCTGTATTACCAAACAGGACTTAAGCATGTCCAATTTCTCTCTTAACATTCCCAATACATTCTGCATCATTCACTTCACTTGGCAATTCCAAAATCCTATTTTTAATACACGGGCTTCGTAAAAATTAATCAAGTAAAAAACAATGATCTACCTGATCAAGGGTTTCATATTTTGTAGGAGCGGTGGTATGGAACTGTTTTGATCTTTCCGATGGAGGAGCAGTGTACACTCTGCTGAGCTTATTCTTCAAAATGGTGATGGGAACATCTTGTGTGGACCATACTCCCGGTTTCTTCTCAGGCTCCCAAGTGAAAGAGAACCAGGCAGGGTCCTCGGTTTTCATGGCTTCAGCCGGAGATAGAATTTCAAACGGCGAAGATAGAGGAGGGTGGGTGCAATAAGAGCATCCCTGGAGTCCTTGGATTGCTGTTCCCCTTCTCCTCTTAAACTTGAAATGGTTAAGTATAGCACCCGTCAGATTCACAGCCTTTCCCCCATTGTTTTTCACTATAACTGCTGTTGCCATGCTCAGCGCGTAGAGTGAGATGACATAGGTCAGATCAAGAGTTCCACTGGTGCAGCTCAATTCAACCTGTAATCAATGCAGTGAAAAATTCCTTCATTACAGAGTAATCACTGGGCAGTTCGTATGCTTTTATACCCATTTCAAGGATTCTTGAAAGAAATACTTCCAACTTTAACTCAACGGGGATCATTTTTAACCGATTAAAAGTAAAATTTCCTACACCTACCGCTAGTTTCCACTGAGTATTTAAGGTAATAGATTCCACTAAACAGTTGCTTGGATTATAGATTCGTCGGGGGGAAAAAAAGAGCAAAGGGACTTGTAATGTTTCTTTCCTCTTCTTTTCCCTTAAGCAGTTGTTTCTTCTCTGCTAATCCCTCAAGAATCCAAACACAATCTTAATCAACATTGAACATAACTTCCAGATTTCTTTTTATCCAAATCAAAATACTTCCACAGGAAGGCTGGTACCTAACCTTGTTGGAAGCACTTTTTATATGAGTCAAGTATGTCTTGTGCATTGGTTCTAAAATTTAATGGAGTTGGAGTGATCAATCAAGCAAAAATGCTAAACTTCCAATGGTCAAAAGGAAAGGGGAGAATATAACCCAAGGAACAAAGGTCAATTGGTCAAATAATTCGGAATAGAATTTATCAAATTGTCCAGAGAGTGTTGAGCAGTACTTTCTTGCTCACTATCGGCGATTTTAATATGGGTTTTCTGTAGAACAATCCTAAGTTGTGGTCATGAAACATAGAATTGATACCAACCGTACCCAAAAAAAAAAAAAAGAAGAAGAAGAAGAAGAAGAGAAACCCTTATTCATTTTAAGAAGTAAAACTGAAAGCATAGATATTCCAAGAAGTTGTTGGGGATTTATATGTACCTGGACAGCATCAATGGAATCTGAATCGACGTCCTTTACAGACCACTCAGAAGTGATAACAGGGGATGGTTTGGAATTTTGATCAGATACATTGACATTATTGATGACCAAACCAATCCCACCTTTTGCTTTGGTGGCAGAAGAAGAAGAGGAAGAAGAAGAAGAAGAAGAAGAAGAAGAAGAAGTAGGAGTAACAGAGGAACCAATACCAGTGCCTGGAAGAGTGTAAAGAACCTCCTCAAAGCCATCATCTTTCCAGTAGACCTTGGGCTTGTAGGAAGTGACGTGTCCGTCGGGTATCCGAAGCTTCAGTGAACTTCCATTTCTAACTGTCAGCTCAACAACATCACCGGAATCAGAAAACTTAATGCCTTTCCGGCCAAATTTCTGGTCAAGAGTTAGAGTCTCTGGTGGGGAAAGGGTGGTTGCGTTTGAGGAGGAGGAGGAGGATGGTAAACAAGCCACCTTCGTTAGGTTTGGTTTCGGAAGAATAGTAAAGGATAGAAGAGAAGCCATGAATTCCACACAAAACAAATAAACAAGTCTGACTATGTGTGTTCTGTGTACTCTATCCTTTGCTTTCCTCTTTCTGTTCTTCTTTGAGCTTGTTCTTTGTCAGTATTCAACTTTCTTTTCTTTTTTTGCCTTGAAAGTCCAATGCTACGTGAATTTGACAACCACCAATTTGCTTCAAAATTTACATTAAATGTCAAATGCAAAAGTATAATTTTGGATCAACAAAAATATTCTAGTACTCCCTCTGTCCCTTTTTAAATGTGTGCTTTGGGAAACGTGTATTTTTTAGGACGTAAAAAAATATATTTCTACTCAAAAATTTTGAATTTTTTTGCACCAAATTAAAGTACTCTTTGAGCACTTTAATTTGGTGTAAAGAAAGACATAAAATTGTATAGAAAAATACATTTTTTAGGGGTTTGAAAATGCACGTATTCCCATTGTACACATTTAAAAAGGGTCGGAGGGAGTAGTATAATTTTTCATCATGTTTGGAGGGGATATCAAATTTGGAAGTTTTAAATTGCCACATTAAAAGCATAGTGATCAAGCTTGGGACATAGAGATTTGCTCTCTCCTAAGCTAAAGCAAGCATTGCGACCGATTTAAGCCCCCCCAAAAATTTACAAATTTCCAGGGCCCCATATTTTAGTACCCCTCGGTGTCTTTTGTAATACCAAAAAAAAAAAAAAAAGGTACTTTGTATGGAAGGCCTAACTTTAAACTAAAAAAAATATGTCCATCATTTTAGGGGTTTTTTTTAATTCTTTTATTATTAATGAATAGTAGTAGTAGTAGTATTTATTTTCAGAAGTGTATTTTACCTACTTACATTTTACTCATTAAAATTTTGAAAAAAGACTCTTTTTAATTTTCACTTTAAACCTCCAAAAAGTCAAGGCCGGCTCTGAGTATTTCTTAACTTGTCAAAGTAAACCAAAATCCAAACCCATGAATATGATACAATATTCCCAGTCCCACAAATGCATCTCCAATAAAGGAAAGGATTATGTCCCATAAAGGAAAGGATTAGCATTAAGAACTTCCTCCCGACAGAACGTGAGTCATTAATTGAAAGAAAATCCCATTGTGCGATTACCACTCAACTTGAATGTCACTGAGTTACGCACCGAAACCTTAAAAGCAAGAAATTTTACATTATCCATCAACACACTTTAACTGAATAAACAGAATCAAAATGTACAAAACACTACCCCATCAACTTCACTGCAAAGCAAAAATTTCTCAGGCCCAAGTCACTGGCATGCAAAGGGAACAAAAACTCAGCCTGTGGAAGTACAAGCATAGTCATTAGAGAATCACTAGCCCAGCTCGTCCAGAATTTAGTCCTCGTCCATCCCTGCAGGCTGCTCCCTCTTCCCTGGCCCGCCGGCTGGTTTCGCCATAATAATCTGCAGTACAAAGCCCAGGCATAACAATCCAAGAAATAAAACCCTGTAGGTCTAAATCGCACAAACCGTTAAGGTAAACATTGCAACGAGTAACAATAAAATATACTTAAATCTACCGCAGAAGCCATTCCCTAATCTCAGGGATCATTTCAACGTTAAAGCTATATGGATCCTATTAGGTCTGGTCTATCAAACAAATCCCTTCCAGCGGAGGAAACCATTCAAGGGGGCTGCACAAGCATCAAACATGCCTTGTAATTTCCAAATCAAGCATGGAAACAAGAAGATTTGAATACGAAAACCCAGCTGTTCAATTTTGTTCAAGGAGCCTCTGGTTTACTTGTGAAGAATAATTTTGTTCAAGACTTCAAGGAGCCTCTGATTACATAAGCTGCTTCATTTTTAATTCACTTGATTTGCAAAGAACTTCAAGTAGGAATGGTGGGGGTAAGTAATCATCTTCAACAGAAAAACCTTCCCTCTTAATCGAATAATAAAAATGCATGTAAATGGGTATAAACAATTTTTGCAACATATCTTGGTTTACTAACTTCCACGACTCAAAAGGGGTAGTACTACAGTCGACTACAAACCTGATGTCTCACAAGAATTCAAACCAAGGACCAATAGTTACTACGGTATTTATTACCTGGTCTACCCGTAGCACAGTGCAAGCAGCATCAGCAGCATATTTGAGAGCAAAGAACCTGTACACAAACCAAAAAGTTAACCAAAAAGTTAACGTCTCATAAAGTAGGTCAAAGTCATTACATTATGCATACTGATTCCTTTCTAAGTGAGAGGGATTCGCGATGTGTGCCATACATCTAAAGTCAGGTGCAGTGCAGGCCAAGAAAAAAGCCAACCCTGCCTAAGATGACACTAGCAGACACAATAGGGAAAATACACTACAAAAAAAGGCGATCATCATAATAGTGAAGTATTAGAATTTAAAACAAAGAAGCTATAAGAATGGGAGCTCGAAATCAGAAAGCCAAGTAGACTGTAAACCAGGAAGCTACAATCTAACAAATAAATTCAAACTGTGCGACTAAAGTCAACGATTCTTCAACCAGGTTTTGTTGCACAATGCCCCAACCCAATCCAAGCAAAAATTATCCCACCAAGATTTTCCAATCATATTCTTACGTGGTCATAAAGCATAAGCCTATTTTACTCATGAGGCAGGTGCAGATCAAAATTCAAACATCTATCATAACTTCTGAGCTTCACCTTTGCACATGTTCACTAATAAAATTCACAAAGGTAAATTGCATGCTATGGCGAAGCTAAACTAATGCAAACAGAATCAACCTACACTACCTAAAAGGCTAAAGAAATATCAATGGCTTTGTACAATTTGGTTCAATCGAAGAGGCTTTAAATATCCGACCCATGCAGTTGGGAGGTTTTTTCAGCAAAAACTTGTTCATCCTGTACTCCAAGCATGAATAGCCAACTGATATACACACCTTCCAACTCAATTTGAACAATTTCTCTCTTTCAGACTATCAATTGTATTGATGACAATATTGGCAAGTAATGACTTTTTAATAGCAAATATTTTAAAGTGGCTTTAGAGTAAGTTACCTATAGAATCCAACTTGATGCAGGATTAAAAGAGGTCAAACCATGGAATATTATTGACAGCATGAGTTAAATCACGCTACTCGATCTCTCCATATTACACTAAGGCCTATCCAACAACTTCAATCAACCATCCACTCTAATTCAATGCAATTCAAGGAAAGAGCAACAGAAAGGGCTAGTCGTGTCAGTGGGTGGAAGGTTATGGATTCATGAAGAGACGGAGATTGCAAATACAGTGACGGGCATTTGGAATTGGTAGGAACGGGTGCAATCTGGTGTTTGGGTTCATTTCAGGGAGGGAAAGGGTAGGTGGATGGTGACGAATCTGACGATGGTTCGGGTCATCAGGCGTTCAAAAGAGATGTTTCAGCTGGAGAGATGATTTATAGAATGGAGTTTAGTTCACTTTTTCCTTCTCTCAAAGAATTCCAAAACAAGCGGCCCAAGTCTAATTTGATAGCATCCATTAGGCTTAAAAAAACTTATATGGGCAGCCAATTCAATTTTGGTAAATAAGCATGGTTTCTGTTATTCTACTTAAACGTCAATGCAGGTTTACTGTAGTTCACAAAACATAGAAAACCTAGAAACCTATATCCTAAAGGCAACGTGAAAACAGCTTTTAAAATTAAGAAATAGCTTACTTGGTGACATGGAGGTCCCAAACATTCACGCTAGAGATATCCTTGCATACACCTTCCTCCAAGTCTATGCCCACCTTGGGGTTTCCAGATGCATGTTCAGCATACAAAGAAGATATTATTTCCATTGCGTTGAGGCCAGCATTCTCAGCCAAGGTTTTAGGTATCATCTCAAAGCTCTCAGCAAATTTTGCAATAGCATACTGGTCCAATCTGCAAAGAGATAAAATGACAAGCCCTGTTGGTTGCTTCAAGCACAATTAACCAAGATGTGGTAAAAAAAAAAATTAAACATATCGTCGTCTTATGTAAGAAAGTTGCAGAATGATTTTCATAGAGAGTGATGCAACATATTGAACATGCTAAGGTAATGAGACACTTCATCACTCGCACATCTCGTCGGGCACACTAAAAGTTTGAGTAATTGGACACTCCCACAGCTCAAGCCCCATAAAGACACAAGCCAAAGTGCAGGACACAAAATTAGGTACTCCGACATTTCAACAGCCTCCCAAAGCCTAAAATTTGGATCTTTTCAACAGCCTCCCAAAGCCTAAAATTTGGATCTAAGGCACAGTGGTCAAAAATATTAAGTGGGGCCAATGCCTCTTGACAGCTACTGGTGAACCACAATGCGACGATTTATGCCGACTTTTTTTTTTGATAAGTCGAATGAGTTATGCGGATTTCTTTTTTCTTGATAAGTAGAACAAGTTATGCTGGCTTGAAATAAAGTTTCACCAAGTAATTGTAATGAACATATCTGAGCTGCTATTTTCATATGTACTACTAACAAGAAGGGTGCCTGCTCCAGTGCCAGTTCAATCTTATATTCCCCAATCCCCACTGGTACATAATCTATGTGGCATACATCTAGATGCCGAAAGAAAATACGTAGATTCACCGGAAAATTAGACCAACTGGTTTTACAGAGACTGACTCTGCCTAATTATTCCTCAATAGGAAGCTATATTCGTCTTCAGTGCTCCACCCGAGGCCAGAGTCCAAGGTGCGCGTCAGGCCCCCTTCATCCTTTCACCCAAATGCTTAGGGGGTTCAGGAAGAGAGCTAGAATTCAGTTTGACTTGTCACTGACTTAAGCAGGTAAAATCCTACATCTGATGCAACTTTTTTGTAGTTCAGAGGGTTCAGCTAAACCCAATGATTTGAACATGGCATCTACAAACATCTTCGCACATGCATCATCTGCACGAATAAAGCGCATGCATTCGAATAGAATCTCAGAAAAGGAATGGAAGGGTCAGTGTTCTCTAAAGGAATAGTACTTGTTGTATCAGTTTGTCGTAGCTTTATTACTTTCCAACTCCATAAACTGTACCATTCCTTGTTGGTATTGGAGTAGGCACCCTTCTTGTTGGTAGTACATATGAAAATAGCTGCTCAGATATGTTCATTACAATTACTTGGTGAAACTTTATTTCAAACCCACATAACTTGTTCTACTTATCAAGAAAAAGAAATCCGCAAAACTCATCCGACAATTAAAAAACAAAGTCGGCATAAATCGTCGCATTGTGGTTCACCAGTAACTGTCGAGAGGTAACGACAACCCACCCACATAACCCAACCCCCGGGCTTAAAAAGGAATAAAAAAGAGGAGATGCAAACAAAGTACCCCGTTTCCTTGAAAGAGAACTCCTTCAATCTTCTCGCTAACTCAATTTCTGTGGCTGCAGCTCCAGGCACAATACGGCTGTCCCTACACATTGCCTGGCACAGAAAAGTACGAAGCATCATCCGGACCGCTACTCAACATCCATTAGAAACTAATGAAACACCTCTTTTTCCGAGCGTCAATACACCAAAAGTTAAGAAAGTTTCAAATAGAATCCACAGGTGTATGCAGATTACCTTGTATGTATTAACACCATCATCAACTGCTCTTTCAAGATCATCCAATATACTATCAGTACTTCCTCGTAGAACCACTGTTGACACAGAGTTTCCACCTTCTTCATTTCTCACAACAGTGACCTATTACATGTTAGAGGCAAACATCATATTGGATAAGAAGAAGAAAGAACGATAGAAGCAAAAAATACAACCTAAAGAAAAAATAAACAAATGATAACCACAAATTATGAATCTTAGGACTAAAGAGGTGCTTTCCATACCCTAACGCCGCCAATTTCCTCCACGGACACAGAATCAACGTGCCCCAGATCATCAGGGTTTGGCCGGCCAAGCTTCAACTGTTTCCAAAGTAAACATGAACACAATATAAGGATGAAAATATTTTCCCACTCAGTAAATAGCAACTTATACTAATACACCACTATGCTTACAAGAGCAACAGCACCAGTTGTACGGCAAAACCGTCGCAATTCAAACTTGGAGCTGATTTTTAAGACCATCAGCCTGTGAATAATTTGAATTGCAACAAATTATTAAGCAGTTTCAGAGAGCCATACTCGATTCAGACGTACGTCACAAGGAAAAAATAAGCACAATGAAAGAAGAGCTTGGCTGGTTCTTTCAGATGATCGCTGACACCCAAAGATGTACTCAAGATTATAAATGCAAAAAGTCAGAAGGTAGCGGGTATAAAATAGTGGTAAAAGTGTGATTCGTTCTATTAACCCCCTTTAATAGTTAAAGGGTCTTTCGGAAATATTCATATTCCGATAAAAAACTTTATTGCTTAAAAGACTTAAATCCTTTACCTCTCAAATATGACCGATTCGAGGAAAAATAGAAATTCTCGTGATTTGTATCCAAAGGTCAATTTGAAATTGAAAAGTTGGACTATGAAATTGCAAAACATAATTTTTGGAATAGGATTAATACTCCCAATTGAATAGGTCAGGGATCCATGGATGAAGATAGAAAGTAGATTTCTAATCGTAATTAAATCTTCAATTTTTGCTTTGTAAAGAAGAAGTTGAAGCAAAATAGGAAGAGAGAATAATAGCTGATTTCCGGTGATGAATCAATATAAACTTTTTAAGGGGCATTCGTTCAGTTCACCAACGAAAGAGGAAGAAAAAAATTTGAGTTCCAAACTTCCAACAGCATCTGCATAGTGCATATTAATCTCAATTGTTGCTTCATACGAACAAAATCAGATTACTCTTAGAAACAGGGTAGACATAGCATGATAGCACCCTTGCTCAATTCAAGGGGTTGAAAATGCACTTTTTTTCCATATCAATCACTTATTGCATGACCAATCCCTCACTGTTGCGGTGTACCTATTTCGGTGTCAATACAAACCCCTTTGCCGCTTGCCTCGGCTATTATCATAATCGCACAACTAAAGGGATAACATACTAATGATGTTAAATGTTATAACAACTGCAAAACAAGAATGACAAATGGAGCATTGACCATTTCTCAATATAATAACCCCTTGCAAAAGAAGCATTGACCAGTGCCAGAATCTATTCAAATTTCAAACCCACATAAATGAGAGAGCAAATAAAATGAGAAAAAAAAACAAATAAATAAATAAAAGGCAAGAATCACTATACTTGTAACGTTCACAGAAGTGTAGTGCCATCTCTCCAACTGATCCTCCACTAACAATAACCTTGGCTCCTGACTCAGCAACTGCTTTGATAAGCTCCTCAACTTTTGCTTCTTCTGTTTTTGAATAATTTTCTAGCTGGAAAATACACAGATGCCAAGAAGAATAGATTACAGGAAAAAATTAGCATAAAGATAATATAGATGTCATTTACTAAAAACAAATAGGAACTGATAAATGAAAACAAAAAAGGAGAAGATGTAAACACTAATCCTAAACTCTCAATGGATTATCGTCTAAGACCTCAGAAGTTGAAACCAGCAGAAAGTTTAGCAAAAATGACAAACTAAATATAGAAAAGGACAGAAGGAAGCCATCTCATGAACAATTTCCTCTAGAATATACCTGCTCAGCACTATGAATAAGCACTGTTCCTTTTGTTTCAGTGGCAGATGTATCAACACCACCAGCAAACACAGCAACCTACAAAAGAGAATAATAGGCTGTGGATTACCTTGAGCAAGAGCAGCTTGAGAGAGAGAGAGAGAGAGAGAGAGTTTCCACTAAAAGAAAGACATCATTTGCATCTTCAGCATGTACATGTAGAGTTAAAGACATCAGACATTTCTTCTTATCCAACAAATAGTCTTGTGCAGTTATTTATGTGATCAATAAAAAAAGCAAAGAAACGAAACTCATTTTAAGATGAGCTTTTCAAGATCTAATTGCAGAACTTACCTTCAAGTCCGATTGAAGAACAAAATGCTCATCGAATGTTACTGATATCAGTTACTCCACCAAGGATTCAATAAACACGTTCAAACGATCAGGTAGAACTGCTTATTGAATACACTTATGTAGATTCCTTGGTGGAGTCACTGTATCCACGACATCAACGATATGATTACTGAACTGATTATTGAACTCTAAACTTTTGTTCAGCTTATTACACCTCCAATGGCATGAGTCTACAAATATTTAGTGCCTCTCTAGAAAGATGTGTTTTGTATTTGGCGACTAATGAGTTTCAAGGCTCATTGCCTTGCCTTATAAATTTCCTCAAACCTCTCATACTCTTCATATCTCCCTTCAGTATACCACTATACCATTATAACAATCGTCCGAAAACATAGGAGTCTAAAATCTCATCACTACACAACATTATCATTCTTGTAACCACAAGTACTACGAGCACTTTGATTCATGACAAATTCTGTGAATGCTATCAAGTATCAACAACCACGGGTAATATCATATATCACTATGCCTTTAAATCATGAGAGCTTAATTCTCTTCCAACTTATTGCTCCACGGCCAAATTCCATTCTACCACAAATATTTTTCCACTTCCATCTCCGAAGCAGAAAGTGTCAAGAAAATAAAAGGTTAATGGCACCAAAAAAGCTGAACCTTACTTATGAATAGCAGTCAAAGAAAGACAAATCACACCTCCTCCACCATAGTGTGAGCTGGGAGCAGCTCCGAAAAGCGAGCCTACTTAAAAAACGATTTCCCAAAGTCAACAACACCACGGAAAATTAAAACTATGGTTGCCCACTGATCTGATCATAGGTGAAATCCAATCTTTTCAGTTCGCACCGGGCTTGGAAACCTTAAGTCAGGCTCCCTTCGCCTCTCGGAAGCGAGAAAGCGAGCTGCAAGCTGAAAAAGTCCTTTCCTCTTTCTCTAATAACGAATAAGGTAAGCTTCATAGCTCCAACCTAGTAAAGGGGCAAGCCAAAACCAGCTGAAGGAAGGACTTCATAGCCTTAATTTTTATTAAAAGTCTTACTATTGTATTCTAAAATAAGAAGCTAAGGAGCCTGGGAATTGCAAGAATTGAGAAGTCCTCCACTGGATGGAGTGGGAAAGATAGGTTTGGAAATGGCCGAATTAGCAGGAGAAAGGGTGACCTCACCCTGAAACTAAAGTGTACGTACATAAATAAAAAGGCTGGTTATGGCCTTTACTTGCTAGGGCTCCTTCCCATCCATCTTGACCAGGAAGAGGGGGGAGGTTCTTGTGGAAGTCCTGCCCACTCTTCTCTATTTTGAGGGATCCCTCATATTGAGGATTCTAGGCTTCCCGGACTCCTAAGAGAAGGCTAGGAACAAGAAATAAGTCCTATGCTATTCCAAGCATCAAACAACAAAAAATTGGTTGTAATTTCAATACAAAAATCAAAGGCGAGCCAAGAGAAACAGAAACAAATACAGGATCGGAGGTTGAAAATGAAAATATTTGAAAAATAACAGCAAAATAACAGATGTACTTTTGCTAACCTTAGCCTTCTCCACTCGCTTTATAGATCCAACAGCATCAGTCTTTAGAACCATACCTCGAACAATGGTGCAATTGTGCAAGCCTCCACCTAAGAGCTTTGCAACCCGAACGTTGTCCACATTAAAGTTTGCAGGGTTTTGGGGGCATACTTGAATGCAAGCCTATTATGCAACAATTTCACAATTGATAAATACCAACCACACCGCATGCTATTGACAAAATTAATAAGAGAAAATCCAGGAAATAAATACGTCAGCAATAAGAGAACATAAGATATCCTCCTGCCCAAACTGCTTGCTAGCAACGGCAGCTTTCATTCGTTTAATAACTTCCTCCTTAATCCTCACGTCCATCTTTTCAGAACCTTTCTCAACCAATTCATCCAAGATTTCAATGGTCTGTAAAAAAATGGTGGGATAAAATGAGATAGTGCAAGCGCTAATAATTTTGTAGCCTGAGAAATCGAAGTGATCCCAGATACACAATACGTGAATGGCAAACCTTATTAATCGCTTTTGTATATCCGATGATGATCTCACTTGGGTGCAGTCCCATCCTTATAAGCTCCTCGGCATTTTGAAGGAGCTCCCCAGCAAAAGAAACTGTCAAGTTAGCTCCATCTCCTATCTCTTCTTGTTGAGCCTTGCCTGCCAAAACCAAAATCTTGGCAGCAGGATGCTGAACCTCGAGTTCATTCACAATAGTGGCAGCATCATTTGTGACAAAAAGTTTGTCCAAATGATTGATAACCATCTTGTTCATACCTGAATATTATACCATATTAACAACCAAATATAAGTAATGGACGATTCATAAATTCTCTAAGCAACCAACAGAAATCTAAACGGCATCGACAAAATCAGAATAACCATAATTTAAATGATAAACAGCAACAATGGACATTCATGCTTAACTCTAAAGAAAAAGAACCACGCCTAATCTGCACATTACATTTGAGAATGTCATTTCCTTCAAGTTAAGCAATGAATTAATGCATCTATGCAAGTTTTACTTCATCACAATTTTCCTGTTTACATTTCCTGGAAAATATATGCTTTAAGAGATGAAAGTAGCAATCTGAAATGGTAACTGTTTATTATCAAGTGATTCATAAAGTAACTCAAATGCAGGACCTAGCTCAGAAAAAAAAAACTGTAAGCAAGAAAACCAAGCAACAGCTACTGATCCACCAATACAATTGCGTCCTGTAGTTTTGTATTAGACAGTGAATATTCCATAAACCTCGAAATCCAGATCAGCTCTCACGGACAGGAAACAAGCAGTCTTTCCATATGGTCCCCACCAAACGTAGACACGAAGCTTTCACGCACTAATGTTTTTTCACAAACTCTAAGTTATAAATTCTTACACGTAGCGGCAAGAAGCAATCATTCACGTAAAGGAGATCTCAAAGAAGGCGAGAGAAAGAAAGTGACAGAGAGAAAGTAGACAAACCATTGGGACCGAGAGAAGTTCTGGTGATGGTAGAGAGCTGTTTGCAGGCATCTATGTTCTTGAGCACTGCCTCGTCGAGTCCAGACATATGCTTGTGCCCTTCTTTCAGCATCGATTGTATCCCATAGGGTTGCATTCCGTACACCATTTTCTTCCAAACTCTCCTCTTTACTCTTCTTCTTCTTCTTCTTCGGTAGACTAGCTCGTTTATGTGTGTGTGTGTGTGTGTGTGTGTGTGTGTGTGTGTGTGTGTGTGAGAGAGAGAGAGAGAGAGAGAGAGAAACCCTAGCGAAGCAGGACTTACACTTTGTTTTGAGGCAAAAGGAGAGGGAAACCAACCGAAAGCCCTGGAACTCTATGGGGAAAATGTGCTTGAATTTCGACAAAACAAAACTTCGCGTGTGGTAATTGGGCCCTTTTGGTTCGGTTTATGGGCCTGGCTTCATGGTCTTCAGCAATTACATCTCAGTGCTTCCTATTTGGTCTGGGAAATCAATTATGGGTCTGTGTAGTAGTGAGATCCCTATGCCGTTGAATCGGCAAATCAATAGTCCGGAGCAAGATTATACTTTAAAAAAGTAATTTTATAGTTATTTTAATCCTAATTTATCCAGACCATTGATGAACGATCGAGGGAGCTCACCACAAGCCCCTAGATTCGACACTTACACACACTTGCATTCACATTGTGACTCACACCCACATATTTACACAAATGCGTTATACACACTCTCATTAACATTGGGACCCACACACACTTAATGTAAATATGAGTTTTTGTGTGGGTATGTATGGTTGTAGAATAATTTGCTCATAAATTGCTCCGTGAAGTTAAGCTGAGAGACCTTTTGGGGGCCTCCTTTTCGCATTGTGACTTCTACATTTTTAGATTGTAAGTATTTGGCAGCTCAAGGCAAAAATCATTCTTTGAGAATGCAATCTTCAAAATACACAGTGGAGGCACAATTTGATGCAGCTCTGGAGCTACTTTTGCGTTCTCATTTTGCATTTTACGTAAAAAAATTCATCATAACTTATTTTGATGATTACTCTCAAACACTACTCTATTACTCCCTCCGTCCCACAAAGTTGGTTCCTTTTGGGGATTCTAATTTTTTAAGAATGCATGTCTCCTTTTCAAAATGAGGATTAATTCCCTTCTCTACCCCTTCAATCTCACTTCTAAAGTTAATTTATAATATTTATGGAAGTTAATTTCAGAAATCTAGACATTTTTTTACCTTAACTTGTCAAATGAGACTGGTAGAGGAATAGATGACCAACTTTATGGGACAGATGGAGTACAAAATATATTCTAGATACATTTCTTAAACACTCTACAAAAATAATAGTATATTTTGACCATAGCTTAAAATCTACAACTCACAATTCAAAATATAAAAATACAATAAATAATAACCAAGAGCACATTTGGACGCCTAATTATGAATTGTATTTTGCATTTTGACTGTGAATTTTATATATATTTGGATTATGGTTAGAATAAACTATGTATCAATGTTAATCCATGGTTTGGGAGCAAATGGTGAACACCCTAATACCTCCGCCAATTTACCCAAATACCCCCTATCCCCCTTGGCCTCATCCTTTCCTTTGACTGTTAAAAAAAAAAAAATGTATTACGACCTATTGCAATTTCATTCGGATAAAAAAATAAAGTACTTCTGCGCATAATTTTTTTTTTTTGCACCAAATTAAACTACTAATCGAGATCTTTAATTCGATACAAATTTTTTTGAAAATTTTCATACTTTAAGAATTTGACATTGTTGACTTGTTTTGCAATATTCTTCGGATTAAAAAATAAAGTACTTCGACGTTAAATTTTTTAGTTTTTCGCACCAAATTAAACTACTAATTGAGATATTTAATTCGATACAAAAAAGTTTGAAATACTTTATACTTTAAGAATTCGACATTGTGTTGCTTTGCAATATAATTCGGATAAAAAAAATAAAGTACTTCCACATTAAATGTTTTATTTTTTCGCACCAAATTAAACTACTAATAAAGATCTTTAATTTGATAAAAAAAAAATGGATTTTTTTTTATACTTTAGAATTTGACATTGTTGGGGTATAACATAAAATTAGTCATTATAAGTAAAAAAATGCACATTATTAGGAAAAAAATACAGCAAAAAATTAGGTGATATGCAACATTATTAAAATGAATAATTAAAAAATGAATAATTAAAACTTTTAATTTTAGATGACAAGCATAATTAATTTAATTAGTCTTGTATTTATGTATTTATATTATCATAAATAAAATCTAATATGATCCATGTACAAGGGCAAATAAGTAAATTGTCAATTTTATCCCCCTTTATCACAAATTCATCCAAATCACATATTATTTAATCTCCCTCCATAAATATCACATCAATATAGGTCCACCCTTACTAATTAATACCCCTTACTATTTTATCCCCATATTATTTAAACCCACCAAAACCTATATGTGTGTGACTGTGTGCTGGTAACAACGATTTTTTTTATCATACTAGATATGAATGGGAGAGGTTATATCACGCTAAAGAGTATTTCACTTAAATTTACTTATGGTAAACTAGTAAATGCATTTGAATAAGCATGGTTTTTATTACAAAAATTTTACATTTTTCAGTTACTACGTAAGAAAATTTATGGAGCCACCAAATTTATTTCCTGCATGCACAAAATAAGTAACAATTTGCCGAGTTAAAGTATAAGCATGTAGCAATATATATTTTTACTGAAGTAGTAGAATACAACAGGCCGCGACGGGCTTTGTTTTGAAATGACTTTGTCCCAATTAATTTTGTGGTTGCTCAATATTTGGAGTTGATGTATGCTTAATTGTTATGTGTACATGAGTCGGGACCAAGTTAACTCACACAAATTGGGACCAAATCATTTTCATAACAAAGACGATCTTGGTCGGTTGATGTGTTCCAAATATTTTAAAAAGTAGAATGTACATAATAATTTAGGAAATTTTTTTGGGTACCGAGTGGGTACCAGGTGACTGAGCCTATGTGGTACCCGAACGCTATATCCGAGCGGTCCAAAGGTGTATTGGACAGCCCAGATGAAAACGGAAAACCCTCTCTCTCCTGTTTCTCTCTCCATAATCCGGACCGTCCAACACTAAAATGGACGGCCGGATATACACGTGCGGGTACCACTGAAAACTCGTTCCTAATTTAGAGAGACAGAGGGAGGGAGAGTCACATTACAGACGGTAGGGGAGAGAAAACATGTCACGCACGCAGAGTCACAGATAGGAAAGGAGTAAGATAGGCGAAGAAAACACACTTTGGTATAACGATCGACATTTACTACTACATCACACACTTGGTACTACTACTGCTTGCTACTGCTCCTTTCCCCCCTTATTAGTATTTTTTTCCACCTAAATATTTCGGTTTCTGAAACCCACCACCCGCATCTCATCTTCCTTCCTTCCTGAACCAACTTAACGAAGAACGAAGAACGAAGAACGAAGAACGAAGAAAGAGCAGGTTTAGGCTCGACAAAAGCTTCCTTCCTTGGCTTTAACCTTCAGCTTCACCTTCACACCCAACAAACAATTAATAAACGTATAACTGAAAAATGTCACGAGTATTCAGTGAAGATCTGAGCCCGATCGTTTCATTGAAACGCATGCTGCTCGATTAAATGTCCGCTATCTCTCTCCGATCGTCATCCTTTTGCTGTTTTCGAGGTACGATCCCGTGACTTACATCTCCGTTCAATCGTCAAATGCACATGCTCTTTTTCCTCTTTGTGATTCTTTTGATTACAAGTGAGATAACTTGTTTCCAGTCTAATCATGATCGGATTGGATTTATGTTTGTTCTACTTAGATTTTTATCTTTTTTGAGACTTTGCTGATTGATAAATGGACCGGATTGATATAGATAGCTTTAAAATCATCCACTTTTGCTAGATACAGATGAAAGCTTTCATTTTCCTTGAAAATTGTTTTTGCTTAATTGGTAACGTTATTTTTTTCCCATTTTGAATTCCAAGATGGAATAAGCATAACATTGGCAGATATATGGTATATTTTCCACCTACATTAGCTTTCATTTACGAGGACAATCAAGATTTGAAGCATAAGAAATGGTATCTCTATAGGTCTATTTGAGCGTTTCTTCACTAAAATAGGATCTAAAATCTGATCTTTTTGCACATGGTACCTCTTCTTTGCCGGATATTTTTGCATTGGAATCTAAGCGAAGTATTGAACCATTTTCACCTTATTGGTTATGGAATTTAGTTGATTCTTGATTTTCGATTCACCTGTTACAGAAAATTAAAAGGGATACTAGGCAGATTGCGTGGCACGAGATTTGCATGGGTTGATGATGCCAGAGCTGCGAAGCGGAGCACGCAGATCAAAGAGGTTTGGTGATCTTCAGCAGCCCACTCCTCAACCAGTTGATCAAGTAGATAATTGGCTCTTGCCTGCTCAAAACAAAACCAGGAGGAGAGTAGGAAGAGGAAGAGGAAGAGGTGGTAATGCCCCGGTAGCAAAAGGGCCATCAGCAGCAACACCTTTGAGGCCAACTGCAGGGGGTACAGGAAGAGAGATTAGGTTGGTAGATCTTGACCCGGAGCCTCCTCGTGAGCTTCTTCCTGAAACTATTGCTCTTGGGGTCAGAGAAGCAGTTCTAAATAGAGCGCGGGTTGCACATATCGCAATGGAGGGTGGAAGCGCAGACAAAATGATGGGGGTCGAAGAAGAAGCTAGCACAACTCCTGTACCTGAGAGGGTAACTTCATTTTCGACCATTTTCCTATTTGTGATATGTACTTGGCTATGCCATTTATCATTTATCAGCTATCGCTATTCCATGAATTTAAGTTGGATGGATGCGATATGGCTTCAATCAATGACAGAATCTTTTATTGCCATGAGGTGAAGAGTTTTTTTATTGCCTGCAGGTACAAGTGGGTAACTCTCCTTCATACAAAATAGAAAGGAAGCTGGGTAAGGGTGGTTTTGGCCAAGTTTATGTTGGTAGGCGGGTAAGTGGTGGCAGTGCCGCTGAGCGAACAGGACCAGATGCCCTTGAGGTAGCCCAACCGTTAATAACTCTGTGGGATTATGTTTCACGATGATGCATTAGGACATTTATTTTACATGTTGCCGATGTATTAATCTATGCGTTTTGCAGGTTGCTGTGAAGTTCGAGCACCGGAATAGTAAGGGCTGCAATTATGGGCCTCCTTATGAGTGGCAAGTATACAAGTAAGGGCCATGTTTAAATTTCATGCTGTCTATATGGATTCAAGTGTATTCCTCCTAATTTTACGCTTCTTACATGCAATTCCTAAATATTGAACTTGTTAATAAAGCACTCTGAATGGATGTTATGGGATTCCATCGGTTCACTACAAGGGCCGTCAGGGAGATTTTTACATTCTGGTGAGGTTTAATTGCCATCCTTTTGTTTTGCATCAGGACTTCCTGACAATTTTATCTGAAGGTGATTAAAAAAAAAAAATGTTTCAGGTTATGGACATGCTCGGGCCTAGCCTCTGGGACGTCTGGAATTCTTTAGGCCAATCGTAAGACATAAACTCTCTCTCTCTCTCTCTCTCACACACACACACACACACACACAGCGGCACAAACACAGTCTCTCTCTCTCTCTCACACACACACACACACAGCGGCACAAACACAGTCTCTCTCTCTCTCACACACACACACACGCACACACACACACAATTTTCCTGTCACGTATGCATTATATGCGTGCCTCTCATGCGGGAGTGATAGTTGTCTAATTATACAAGGAGTGATAGTTGTCTAATTATACATATGACAGGATGTCCCCCAACATGGTCGCTTGCATTGCTGTGGAGGCAATATCAATTCTTGAAAAGCTTCACTTGAAGGGGTGAGTCCCATAGATACTCAGTATGCTTCCACCTTTTGAAGTATCTACCTCGTGTCCTAAAAAATTCACTCAGATTTACTGAATCAAATTATTATTGCAATTTCCAAATTAATTAACCTGTGCTTTTCTTTCCTATAACAAGGTTTGTGCATGGAGATGTGAAGCCGGAGAATTTTTTGCTTGGTCAACCTTCAACCCCAGATGAGAAGAAGCTATATCTTATCGATCTTGGTTTGGGTGTGTTGTCCTCCCTTTGTCTTCTGTTAGTTACCAGCGTGCCCCTGAGTCTCTACAGTACTATAAGTGCAATCTAACCCCTTCCAATAGTAACATATTATTGCTAGTACTCTAATATGCTGTTCATTCAGCATCTAGATGGAAGGATGCGTCATCCAGTCAGCATGTTGAATATGATCAGCGGCCTGATATATTCAGGTTTGTCAGCCACTTCCACTGGATGTTAATAGAATTTTCTTGAGTGGCGTATGCTAACAGACTTGTGCAGGGGCACAATAAGATACGCAAGCGTCCATGCACATTTAGGTCGGACAGGAAGCAGAAGGGATGATCTGGAGTCATTAGCGTACACATTGATATTTCTCATCAAAGGAAGACTACCATGGCAAGGCTATCAGGTGAGTTAGCATTATAGTTTACCTTCCTCAGGTTGAGGTTTCATTTTTGAGGCTGAAACTTCACTTCATTGGTTTTGGCCTTTGGTTTGAACTATGCAGGGAGACAACAAGAGTTTTCTTGTTTGTAAGAAGAAAATGGGAACTTCTCCAGAATTAATGTGTTGCTTTTGTCCTGCACCATTCAAACAGTTCCTTGAAGCTGTCACAAATATGAAATTTGATGAGGAACCAAATTACTCCAAACTGATATCCTTTTTTGAAAGTCTGATTGAACCATGCACGTCTCTACGACCAATTAGAATAGATGGCGCCCTCAAGGTTACTGCATTGATATCTGTTTTTCTATTATTGTAAGATTCTTGATTTCTTAACGTTCTGTGTCTTCTGCGTGATCAGGTCGGGCAAAAGCGAGGAAGAATGCTTATAAATTTGGAAGAAGATGAGCAACCGAAGAAGAAAGTTCGTCTAGGTAGTCCTGCTACTCAATGGGTATCAGTGTACAATGCCCGTCGTCCCATGAAGCAGAGGTAAGCTGGTATAAAATTTGCATGTGTTATTACTGATCCTGGTTACACAGAAGCTTACCTCGTATAAGGAAATTCATGGATGGTTTTGTCTAATGTACTTATGTTATGTGCCATTCCAAATATGTCTTCTGGAGCTCAAGTCTTTGCAGTCTCCAAGCTTCAAGAATTGTTGAAGCTACCAATCGTGTGAATTAGTGCTTTGGGGCCTGCCATATGGGGTTAATGACTGGGGTTTGCTCAGGGAGCTTGACCTGCAGGGTTCTTAGGACGTTTCTTAAAGTTGACAACTGTCGCTGTCTCTCTTGTAAAACAGTTGGTGCAACTACCCTAAGTCCTATGTCGATTGTCTATGTGGTGTTGGGTGAGACATTTCTGAAAATCTGGACGTAACTGTTCTGTCGTAATTTTTGAAGTAACGAGGTCTTTTCTGCTTTGGCGGAAAACATAAATTTAGAAACAATGATATCGCCGAAAAATAAGTAGTGTATAAGATAGATAGAGTTATATGCGTTTTATGTATATGTGTATACTCAGGAGATAACTGATATTGGAAACCGTGTTTATATCATAACTACTCCATGTGCGAGTGAGGAGATAAATAACGGAATGGAGAGACTGTTTGCATATCATAACCGCTCTATGTGCATGCATGCATGGACATGTTTATATCAGGATTGATCCATGCGCGAATGTGTTAAGATGCAACTTGTTGAAATTTGCTGGATTGTTATAATCTGGATTGTCGCCACTGTGTTTGGGAAAGGAATTCAAGTAGAATGGAGGCTAAGAAATAAATGAATCTCTGATTTGTCAAAAGTGTTTCTATGTTATTTTAAAAGGACCAGGGCTGTTTGATTGTGTACACACACAAAAAACATACAGATACTGTAATATTTCCAAAAACTATCCCCATCCTCTTACTCGTTTTGAACCATTATGCTATAACAGTTATGGCAGACACCTTGTTGTCATAAATTCTTATAGTGAAAGTGTGAAACATACAAAAACATCTTATGATGATTCTAATTTTGTTTCTGGGGCGTTTCTTTTGTATTTTTCATTTACCTTTTCCGAAATTAATTATTGACGATGATATAAAAACAATGTAGGTTATGTAAATGTGAAGTGAAGTTCCTCATTAATTGAATGCAAAAATATGATGTGCTATAAAAGTGTGAGGACATTCTCTAGAGCTAGTTTTTGAGCCTTAGTTCTACCCAAGACCGCATAAAATGACATCAGAGCTAGAGCACAGGAGTTCTTAGGATGTGTCCCCTTGGCTTGCACTTGGCAGGTGTTGCTAAGTGTGCATGTTGTGCGTGAGAGAGGGTGTTGAACTGTAAGTTAAGTCCTACATTGTATCATCCGATCCAGAATATGCTGTGCAATATAAGCATGATGCCACTCATCTATATAGCTACCTTTTAGGGGTTGGGATTGACGTAAAAATTGTATTGGTTAGTGTATTAATATCCGGATTTTATGGGCCGGCTAGAATAAAAAAGGTATAAGAGTTGCAATGCTGCTATTACTGTTAGTTTAGATTCTAAATTAGTCACGTGGTAATGTGGAGTTAACTTTTGTCAGTGTTTCCTTCCTCCTTTTGCAATCTCTTTTCAATTTAATTCATTCCCGAAGATAATGAATGCGTGCTTGTTTGTCGAGGTTTCCATTGTCTTACACACGTGAATGGAATTATTGTTGTTGTAATGTAAATGAAGATAATACATCTGTACCATTTTGTTGGGCCTTCACCAGGAAACCAACTATTTAAGGGAGAATCATTATTACATTGTACTTTTGTGATCTTCCTTTGTCCCTAGATGGGATGTTTCTTGAAGATCTAACCTATTTAAAGTAAGAGAAAAGAGGGGCAAAATGGGAATCTTGTTTTTACTTTTTTGGATACTTTTCCAAATGGACATCCCAAAATGGAATACTGAACCATCTTTGGGCGATGGAGGGAGTAAATAGAATGTTGGTTGATGATAAATTGACAAGGAGAACCTGATTAGTACTTTGGAATTTGTCATTTATTGTGAATTGGGTACTTAAAAAATACTTGCACAAGCATATTAGTTTGCCTTTCCTGTGATTTGCGCCGATAATGACATCTCCAATGTACGGTTTCAAACTGTTTTAATAATTCACTTCCCGATTCTATTCAGTTCTTGTAGTTGTCGTTTAATTTACCTCACCATTGCTGGTACTCTATAGCCCCAATATAAGAAGCACGGACTCTTAAAAGAAGGTGATTTGTCTGTGCCGGATGTGTTTCAGACAACACTCGTTAGACACGTGCTCAATCCTATTTTTTCCTTGTCCATAACTAGGTAATAAAATCTTATTTCAGACATGTGTTCTTTTTGCATTTTGTCTGACTAGCAAATGAATGTAATCCACACTTTTTGGACACTTGCTAATATGTGATTATCAAAAGATTTGGAATTTGACATATAACAATTATATACAAGGTTGGAATGATAATAGTTTTTACTACTCTATTCATACTTAAATTCACGTAAAATTTTGCAGAGAAAATTTTGGAGGATTTCCTAAGGATTACTGACACTACACTTCCCATGCTTTATTTTGTCAAGGATTTCTTGAGTCGCATGTTAGTCTAGGTTTTTAATAACTTATTATATCTTATTTGGGATGTAAACTTCAGTGTTCTAAAAGGCGGTTGAGGCGGCCGATTAATCAGCGCCTAGGCGGTGACCCACCGCTGCGCCTAGGTGTCGAGGCGTTTGAAAGGCGGCTAGCCGATTAATCATCGCCTAGGCGGTGACCCACCGCCGCGCCTAGGTGTCGAGGTGTTTGAAAGGCGGCCAGCCGATTAATCGGCCATAAGGTGGAGCAATGCGGCGATTTATCGGCTAGGCAGGCTAGCTGCGAATAATCGGCTCGGTGGAGAAAGGCGGCGATTAATCGGAATCGGACCATTAGTCCGTAAAATATGTGATTTTAGAAATTTATGGGCTTTAGTGTCGTTGTAATAGAATTTAAAGGGGTTTGGTGTAGTTATCTATATATATACTGCATACAAACAACAAAAGATACCCAACATTTTACAGTTTACACGATCGAAACTTTTACAAGCCCTAGTCTACTTAGTTCCATTTTATTTTGAAGTTTGAACTTAGTAATTGACTAGTTATTTGGTAGTTGGTACTACTTAGTTTCATTTTGTTTGAACTTTGAACGTTGAACTTCGTATTATTACTTAGTTGCCATGTTATTTAATGTTTTTTTTCAACTTTTATTGATGTATCTGCTCTCAAAACTTGGGGAGGCTATAGGAGAATATTTTTTAAAAATAAAAAAAAGGGAAATCCGCCTTATTATCAAGGCGCTGATTAATCATCTAAGGCCCTAGGCGGTGCCTGGCCGCCCGACTAGCGCCTAGGTGATATACATACAATTTATGTATTCTCCAGCATGTTTGTGTCAAACATTTTATAGGAATAATGCACCTGTGTGTCCGTGTCGTGTCGTGTCTTATCATGTTCCATGTCAGTACCCGTGCTTTTTAGGCCCAAAGAGCTGGCTTTCTATAGTTTCATATGTTACACGGTCTTGGGTAGAACTCAACCCCAAAAGCTAGCTCATGAGGTGAGGGTGCCCTTACGCTTATATATTCCATATTATTTTAGTAACCAGACGATGTGGGACTTCGCTTCACATCATACTCCCTCTGTCCCCATTTTGTAGTCCTTCGTTCCATCCTAAGTGGATAGAAAATCTCTTATCTTTCTCACTTGGTAATAGTTTTTATATGTTATATGGATCTTGTTTGATAGATCTCAATTAGTTCTATTAAACAAAGTTTTCAAAATCACCTAAAACATTATAGATTATAAGATGTAACACATAGAAAAGTGTCGCGAACTCCCAAAAGGGACTATAAAATGGGGACAGGGGAGTATATTTTTGCTAGTTTTGGTCCAATATGTGGCGAGTTCTTCAAAATAAGTTGAACATGATTTTTTTGGTATCTGCAGTCTCTTTAAAGGACACACAACTGCTGTCTTGGACGCTTATTGCTCATCTTGTTATTTTCTTAGGCAATTTAGTTCTCGGTTCTGTAGATGCTCGATAAATAATTGCGAGGAACAGAAACATCTTTGAAACTTAAAATGACCAAGGAATTTTTAGCATGAGGATTCAAAACAAGAATTGTATCTTGTAATTATCTCATTCGAAAGTAACTGATCAAAAATTTTTAATCTCATTTGGAAGTAGAACTTATGAGGATTGTGTCATGGGAAGTACACTTCCATTGTAAATGTTTGATATTCATCGCTTTGGGTAAATTCATTTTGTTTTTTTTGTATGAGTTTTTGGTTTAATAGAAGCAACCTGCAATGTGATGTGTCAAACTAAGCCCTGAGTATATGCTCGTATCAGTCCCTTCAACTGCGTGCATGCAAGTTGAACATATCTTTTGCTTGCAGCTGAGCTATTATTCTGCTGCATTTGCAGATATCACTACAATGTTGCTGACTCAAGGCTGCACCAACATGTAGAGAAGGGTAATGAAGATGGATTATATATCAGCTGCGTGGCTTCTGCAGCAAATCTTTGGGCCTTGATCATGGACGCGGGAACTGGTTTCTGTTCCCAGGTTTATGAACTTTCAGCTGTGTTCCTGCACAAGGTCGTTTTGAGGATGTTTAGATTCTACCATTTGTGTAAAACTTTTTGTATCGTAACACTCACTACTGTTTTGTTTACCACTTCTTCAGGATTGGATTATGGAACAGTGGGAAAAGAATTACTACATCAGCTCTATAGCTGGTGCTGCTAATGGGAGTTCATTGGTTGTTATGTCGAAAGGTTGGTTAATAACGTGTTCTGTTCCCCCTAGGATCTATACGTAAGAATCATGACACTTCTGTGGGAGGGGTCACCCTGTTGTGTGTCACAATGACATCTTTTTATGCATTATAAGTTAAAACACAGGTCTCAAACCAATGTCACTTTGACGTACAACGCGGTGTTGTCATAACACCCACCAGGCCACCCCATACCAGTCTTCTGCAAAGGTGCCATGGTTGGTAGATATGTGTGGGATACACGTATAAGCACCAGCTCGTGTTCTTTTCCTGGACACTACGGGTGAGCATGTCTATCAGCTTGACAGAAATATAAACTCATGGGTCTAGGCCCAAGTGCAAAAAAGTTAGCTTGGGGCGGAGATTTGGGCAAGTAGAAGAATGGCGAAATGGATTGTAGGCGACCCAACTAATTGATACACTAGGCTTAGTTTGTTGGTTTAGATAAAACTGTAATCAATTGGGGCTGAAGTGCTGAACCCATTTTTCCCTCCTTCAGGTGTTTTAGTCGTGGAAACGAAGCAACACAGAAATGTATACCGATACGTATATGGACACAGACATGGTTGTGGTGCATGGCAATTTTGAAAATAATGGGGACATGACAAGATACATAGTTATATATGTAGTATGTTTTGATTGAGTTGTTCATATGATTTCTGTTTTTGGAATAACAAAAACTAGTACTGTTATAGATTTCAATTCTTACCTTTTACTTTCAAAATATTTCATACAAGAACACCTATGCATGAGTCGGCACTTAGTTCAGTTGGTCATGAAGAACAACCAACGAGGTCTGGTGTTGCCCCTAGTACAATAACCGCCACAATTATCATAAGTTCCAGTAATGTAATTACTTCCTGGCCTTACCACTGGTGTATATATGATTCCACCAAACATCCTATCTAGTACTAATCCAGTTGACTACCCCGTAGTTCATACTTATCCCCAAATCAAACAGTAATCATATCCTAGAAATCAAAACGTGGCCGTAGCAGCCTGCAGGCTTTTCCTGTGATGAGTAGTAGTAGTCATTAATTGAACTATTTTGCATGGCGAGAGTCCATACTTTGTACGTAATAGATTAAAACACACGCAATTTGGCTTATTCAGTACAGTCCAAGATTTGACGATGTTCTTTATCTTTCAAATGATATATCTCATTTTGTGAATGACCCACGCTGCCACGCATCTTTGGTCTATACTAATTGTGTGTTCCGTAATCACAGGACCTCCTTACACACAGCAGTCCTACAAAGTGAGTGAATCTTTTCCTTTCAAGTGGATAAATAAAAAGTGGAAAGAAGGTTTTCACGTGACCTCCATGACTACTGCTGGGAATCGTTGGGGTGTGGTAATGTCAAAGAACTCGGGATATTCAGAACAGGTATGGCTGTCTGCGTGTCTTACTGATTTGTAATTAATGTAACCTGTGTCAAATACTTCTTTCTTTGGATTCTGTGAACTGTTTTGTTTTTAATTAAGCTGGAATTAATCTTGTGAACTTACTATTGCTAGGTAGTGGAGCTCGACTTTTTCTACCCCAGTGAAGGAATACACAGGCGATGGGAGAGTGGTTACAGGATAACTTCCATGGCTGCAACTGCTGATCAAGCAGCTTTCATTCTGAGCATACCGAAACGTAAAATGATGGATGAGACTCAAGAAACTCTACGCACCTCTGCCTTCCCAAGCACCCATGTAAAGGTAAATATTTGGGTGTATTTCTATTAGTTGCATTCTCTTTGGTTCAGAACATTTCTGAGATGCACTTCATTGACTACGATTGAATTAATAGGAACAGAAGATCATACCATATGGTGTACTATTGTTTGCTAGTAGGAGTGTATCCTGTATCCTGTATCCTGCATTCATTGTTCCCTTAAACATCCCTTGATAGTTTATAGCAAGGGTGTGACCAATATACATCCCCAATAGAAAGTAGGACATAAAAATGGAGAAAGCAACAACAGGATAGGATTTTAGCCTGATCGAAACTAAGGCACACTTGTCTCCAGAAATGCAGATTGTTAGTGTGGGTCTACACGAAGAGAGTTTGATTTAAAAGTTGGAAGAAACAAATCTCATCATTATTTTATTTTGTGGAGTCTTACTTCTTTCGTTACATCCTAGTTGTGCATAATTGGAGTTGTTCCTTTTGCAGGAAAAATGGTCTAAAAATCTATACATTGCATCAATATGTTATGGTCGTACTGTTTGTTGACGGGCAATGGAGTCTTTGTTTTTTTTTTCTTTTGGTGTCCCTCACTCAGAGATGAGAAGCCGAATTTTGACAGCCCGGGGAGTGTTTGACTTGATCCAGTTTAGTCTTCTCTTGTTATCAAAAGAAACTCCAGAGGAGAGAGAGAGAGAGAGAGAGAGAGAGAGAGAGATGGCGGAGAGAGTAGTAGTATATAGCAGAAGGACTTGAGTGTAATTTGTTGGCAACCTAGCAATTGCAAGTACTTGTGAATTTTATTTAATGTGAAGCAAGTGTTATATAGTAACTAAATTAAATTTATGTAGCTGCTATTTTCTCGTGTTTGAATCACCGAATACTTGAGGACGGTGGCGATATTTGCTTTGTTTCCCTGGCAAAGTTTAAAGATATTGGTTGCATTCGAATAATTTTTTTTTCTTTCTTTTCATTTAAGTTTATCCGACTACGAAAGAGAAAAATAAATTTAGCTTAAAGATATTGGTTCTCCTTTTTGAGTTGTTATCCCTTGAGAGACAGTTAATTTTACTTTAAATTTAAATGGTGGTTTTGGAAAAAAAAAAAAACTTTTTATTGACTTTTTTTTAACAAGACTTTTGATTGATTGAACAAATAGACACCTTGCTTACTATGTCCATAACTTTTGATTGGATTGAAGTATTGAACACTTGCTACCCCGTCCGTGTCTTTGCTTGTGATAAGTATTGGTCCATTAAGAAAAAAAGGTGAAAATGAATGGCACAAATTACCACTTTAAAGTTTAAACCAGCAGCACCTGGATTTTATGATTTGAGAAACTCAAATTTCCGATAAAGCTAATATTTTGAAGGACATACGTCTCTGCGATATCTAAAATATGAACAGTTTTGATCATCATTGTGATCTGAAGTGACTAGTGAGCCAACAATTAAAAGACCAAAGTAGAGGATAGGGGATTGGACCAAAGTCCGATTGCAATTGATGCCAAGAAAAAGTTAATTGGGTATCCATAAGCCCGACGCTTGACAGATTTATCTTGAGGTAATAAATTTTGATCGAATGAGCAAGTCTATTTTTTATTTTAATATAAATATTCCAAAAGTGATGATAACAATAATCAATATCCGATCGATGTGAAGTTGAAATCATTAAAATAATTCATTTCGATCATAAAAAAAGGATTCGAGAGGGACAAAAAATCATATAATAGAACGGTTCTGTCATGTAAATCCGGCCTTGAGGGGTCTATTTGGTTATGGGGTCTTATTATCTTATTTTGTTGAAGTCAAACTCAAAACAGAAGTAAAAAAAAAAAGAACAAGCAAAACGGTCCTCGAGTCTTTTTCAACTCCTTCTACAACATGTACTAATAAATGGTGTTTTGGCTAATTGAGTCAAAATTATTTTTTTCCTTATTCAATTTTTTTGCTTTTCACATATGTTCGTTTCGCCTTTACTTCTTCTTACCCTGATGGGGTCAGGTAAAAATATCTTTTGATCATAATTGTGGTATTCTGGGATTTCTTTTATATACGAGACAAGTGAATGATTAGTAAATTTGACGTAAAATAATTAAAAATATATTCTGGCTGGCTATTAGTCAGCGACAAGCGGGTGTTAGCATTCTCCGATTTACTAGTATTTAAATAAAGGCAAAAAAGTAATAATAATTCAACTCAATTAGTGGCCATGAGTATGGGCCGACCCCGCTGCATTGGTCTTTTCATTGATCTTTTTTGTGTGGAAATTCTGACCAGTGCATTCATTGATGATGATGCACACGAGAAATGTAAAGGAGGAGTAAAAAACCGTCCAGATTCAAAACAAACATTCCAATTTCAGACCCTTAATTTTCGTTTCACACCACCACCCCCTTTTCTCCCTCATTTCGGATCTTCATTCCATACCTCTCTTCTCTCTCTCTGGAGTTTTTTTCACAAGCCTTGCCATCGCAGGTTAGTACTTGATCTATCTGATGGGTAATTTTTGGGAGGCAATGCTTAGATTGATTGCTTAGTTTTCATTGGTTTCTGCTACATTCAATATTTTGCCGGTGTACCTGATTTGGGTTCTCTCTTTTGGTGCTTTTAATGCACATTTGTACACTATGTGTATGCATTCCGTAATGGGTTTTTGTGTTAGAATCTTATTTGACGTATGGGTTGTTTGCTGAAGTTTGTCGATTTTAAGGCAATATTGGTGGTACAAATGATATGCCCATTTTGTTTTTGCTTCTTTCATGATTGCACTTGATCAGTAATTGGTTAGAATAGGAAGTGGAGAGGAATCCGAGTCCTATGGTGAGTAGCTAGAATGGATCGTTGTTGTGATATTGTACAGTGTTCCACAATTTTAACTAAGCAAAATGGGAGTATACTTTGTCCCACGTACAGAGGAAATGCACTGCAAGTAAGCCGTTAGCTTACGTCTATTAAATCGTTCTGATAGGCATGGGGTTCTTGATAGTTGATACTATGGATTTTTCCTTGCAAAGATGAATGATTCATCGAAATTGGTAAATTGTTGTTGATTTTTGTATTTTATTTGTGGACAGAGAGGAACTATTTCTGATGTCTACTGTGGGCAATTCAACAAATATTTTTTGGCATGAATGTCCGGTTGGGAAGCATGAAAGGCAAAAGATACTTAATCAACGGGGATGCGTCGTGTGGATTACGGGGCTCAGTGGATCAGGTTTTTCTCCATCTTGCTAATTGAATTGCTTTCTCATTTTCTCTGTGAGCTGTTAGCAATGACTGCAATTGTTTAATAATTTTAGTTACTTTTTCGTTGACTTATATCAGGCAAATGACTGCAATTGCTTAATAATTTTCTCCGTGAGCTGTCTTCTTCTCTCTCTTATTTTGCAATTCAAGAAAGTCTAGATTCACATTGTAACCAAAACCATAAGCCGCTATATCTTTCCTTGTTTGGTTGGCTTTGTGCCATTTTGGGACCTGAACTTTGTCAAAAACCTTGCTAGAATAGTATTGTGCTATACAGGTGACAATCGGATCATCTTTGATGATTTTCTTTCTTGGTGTCCTGAATTTATTCGTCTTCGTGATTCTCATGATTTTAGGAGTTCAAATTGCTTCTCATCATTCTCTTTGGGGACATTTGATTTTGTTGACCTGCAGTTTGACACCCCATCATCATATTAAGCTTCAAAACATTATGTCTTTTTCTCTCCAATTTTATCGACATTTCTTTAATGCATACAAGATGAGCTATTACAATACAAAAAGGAGAAGAAAATGGGGGGAAGGAGCAAATGGGAGATATTCTTTAGAACTCAAACATAATGTTCTGCACATTTTTCACATCATTCCAACTCTTTTGCACTTTTAAGCTGATCTTCAGGCACGGACCAAAATCCATGTTGAACAGATATACCCCCAGGCCCCAATGAGATTTGAGGTGACAAACAGATTCCCTGATGAGGTTTAAGTACTTCAAACTTCAATGTGGAGCTAAAATGGTTCCTTACAAATTCCAGCTTTAGTGAATTTGCTGTCTTAATACTGTTAATCTTTGATACTCCATGTGAATATGGTGCGGCTCCTAAATGCTCATGATCAAGTTGTCTTTACTTTTTATTACGGTATTTTCATTTGTATTTTAGATTTTTTTTTTTCATTTCATTTCCCTTATTGTGTTTCCTCTGGAGAATGGATTTGGAAACCAAAGAACTGGTATCATTGATAAGAAACCTTTCGAAAAAATAGAGAATGAAATATAAGTTACTGAGAAACTTGACTTCAGATCGACACCGGCATATTGGTTCACTTTATTTTTCTTTTTCTTTTGTCTCTTGTGGCTGAACATGTCTGACACCTTTTTTGATGCCCTCCAAAATGTGCAGGCGGATATGTTTTGACTTTTTATTGTTTAAGCGGACTAGACTAGAGTTGACAGTGGGATACCCAACTCATGCCCCCCCCCCCCCCCCCCCCTTCTTTTCTGGTTCCAGTTGAAGGCAAGATACCATATGAAACTTCTTAGGTGAATACCTAGAGACGTCTAGCACACTTGTCGGCAAACTAATAGTTATCTGCATTGATCTGCCACTGGCCGATATGCATCTTGGACAGGGAAAGTATCACGAGAACATATCGAATTTATGAAATGGTTTTGGAAGCAAACAGCTGTGAATGTATCTTTGCGTATCTCTCTTTTTAGGCTGAGATTCTGCTCGAGGGGTAGGATATTCTTTATGCCTTCTAGGGCAATGTTATGTTTTCTGCTTCTAAGTTATCAACAGCATGCTATATTTGGCTACACAAGCTCTTACACAAGTACTTGTCCACACTGTTCAGGGAAAAGCACACTTGCATGCACTTTGGGTAGAGAATTGCACTCCAGGGGGAAGCTTTCCTATGTTCTTGACGGAGACAACTTGAGGCATGGCTTGAACAAGAATCTAGGTTTCAGTCCGGAAGATCGAACTGAAAATATGCGCAGGGTTGGTAAGTATGCTTCTGCCTGATGAGCCATCCAATCATGAATTTTGAGTTTCATTTCCATGTTTTCCCTTTGAGCTGACATTTTATCATCTGATGCTCTGTCTTTCATGAGGCATAATCTCAGATGTGCACTATACAGAACCTCCCACATAGTTTTGTTTTGTTTTTTTGTTTTTGTGAAAGGAACCTCCCACATAGTTACTTTCATAAGTTTATGAGATAAACAACCGCTGTAAGTTGCTGTTACAGTCCTAACTTGATACATGACTCCAAAATTTGGCTGGTCTTGGTTTTTCCAGTTGAGTAATAGTAGATGAAGCGATGAAGTCCAGTTGTTGGGCACTTGGGCTATCACTTTGAAGTTTCAACTTAGTTAGGACTTGGGAGCTGGTTAACTTTTCAGCCCTCACGTATCACTAATGGTACCAATCAAAGTGGTTTCTCTGTTGTTCTCTACAAGAGATTTTGAGTAATCTTCACAAGAAAATTTTGGGTTGTGCAAAAAGTTCTGCTTTCTGCTACATTACCTGCATATTGTAGCCCCATAGATCTTTCGAAGTGATTTTCAGTTTGTAAGTGCATTTCTCTTTTAACTGCAGGGGAAGTTGCAAAGCTTTTTTCAGATGCTGGCTTAATCTGCATTGCCAGTTTAATATCCCCCTACAGGAAAGACCGTGATGCTTGCCGTGCAATGTTGCCAGATGGAAATTTTATAGAGGCAAGTGTGCTTAAACTCCATTGTTTCTGAAACAGGCTGGGTTGGAATCTCTTCTTGGTTTTTTGGAAAGATGATTCAATTTACACGTTTCACAGGTTTTCATGAACATGCCTCTAGAAGTGTGTGAAGGAAGAGATCCGAAAGGTCTTTACAAGCTTGCACGTGCAGGAAAACTTAAAGGTGTCTTCTGAATCCTATCTTTCATTCATTCAGTACATCATTTTGGGCCGTCTCATAGTTTCAAATAATCTACTGACGTCAGGTTTTACCGGAATTGATGATCCTTACGAACCACCTTTGAATTGCGAGGTATGTATTTGTAAACTATGCATTCAATCACTGCTTTTAGGCATAAGGTTTTCCATCAGGTTCCTAATATTAATCCATCACCAATGCTTGTTCGTCTTTGTTGTTCTCTTTTGAAACTGAAGTTTCTAACCCCCATATTCACAGATTGAAATACGACAGAATGGTGGGCTATGCCCTACACCATGCGAGATGGCAGGGCAAGTTACATCTTGCTTGGATGAGAGAGGATTTCTGCGATCACAGTGACTTCATCTTAGCATTCAGTTTCCTGTTTTTGATCTCTCTCAGTTCACTAATTCTCACGTCAGTTAAGATAATATTTTCACCACATTTGGTAAATTGAACTCTTTATCACACTAGGAAAAATTTCAGTGGATACGGTGGGGATTACCAGTTTAATTATTGGAAAAGTTTGATACAAGTAACAATTTCCTGTCTTTTATAGTATTCTGTTTAGTGTTCAGTGCAGATACAGCGGGAACCATGGTAGTATGATTTTTCGGTTGTCTTTTGCATCTTTGATGATTGTAATTTTGAGAGAGATTCTTATAGCACCTTATGGTTTATGTACGACATTGTCAAAATTAGTTAGAATATCGCCATTGCCAGTGTGTATGAATATGATTAAAGCATTGCTTGCTTTGCCTTGCGTGATGGTATTGGCTGCAGTTTTCTAATTTGAACGGAAAACCATGGTACCGACGGGAATGTTTCTCTATAAAGGGCAGTAGTGGTTAAAGTTACAACTTACAGCATGCTCCATTTCAAATCCTGGGCTGAGTTGGAAGATTGTAAACAAATGAAATGCGTATATTTAACCGAAAACAAAGTTGGTTTGAGAGTTCAAGAAAGCACATGAAATCAAGAAGAAATGATACTATTTCTTACAACCATGATCTGATTACCTCATCCACATTCCACTCACTTTCTTAGCAGTTCCCTTCACCTTCGAGTTTCAAATGCAACAATTGGATTAAACTGACTCCAGTTGGCTGGAAAGTTAGAAGTCTTTTTTTTTTGGGGGTAAATAAGTGAGTTTGATATCTTGGTCATCTCGCTCGGAACCGTGATGGTATTTTTAGTGCTCAACCCAACAACATAACAGAATTTTGCAATGCGGGTGTTGCTACTATGCACACCCCCACTTTTGGCAAATGGTATGCAATTCATATGGGTAATCATATAATCTCATAAAAGCCCACAAAATCTCATATTCAGTAAACTAAATACTCATATTGGTAATCACAATAATAAATACTGAAACACCCAAATGCTATAAAGAGCACCACAAAATCTCATATGGATATGAGAAAATTTTGGAATAAAAAAATTTTAAAAAATGGCTACTGGTTGGTAACCTGGCCCACCACTTGTCACAAATTGAAAAAAAAGAAAAAAGAAAAAAAAAGAACAAACTCTGAACTAATCTCGTTCTTCTTCTTCGACATCAATACAGAGAAGAGAGAGGTCAGGCGACTACGACAACGACCGGCGTTCCCCTACCTCCGTCGATGGCCAACCCCAGCGTCCCCCACCTCCTCGATCACTACCACCGACGAATCCCACCACCACCAACCCCAGCCTTCCTCCACCTCCGGCTTCTGGGCATTCAGACGCCATTTTCCCCATCCACGAAGGTCTCTCTCTCTCTCTCTCTCTCTCTCTCTCTCTCTCTTGTTTGAATTTTGGGATTGAAGATATGAGTTGCTTAAAAAAAAAACCAATTCGGAAGTTAGGGTTTCAGTTTGAGAAATTCTAAAATTCACTGCTGCCAAAAAAACCCTAATTTGAAAATTATATGAAGATCAATTCTTGTTCAATAGGAGGATCAATTCTTGGATTTTGATATTATATGAAGATCAATATTAAAATTATATGAAGATCAATTCTTGGATTAAAATTTTTGACCCTGAATGTGGTATTTTTTTAGGGGTTTTTACTGTGTTATTGAAGTTGTTGTCGGGTTCGTACGTGTGTCATGATAGTAATCCAGATGGAGGAGCATAATTTTAGTTTAAGGGTTTTGCGAATATAGGAAGGATTGTTTTTTAAGTAATAATTATTTCCTTTACCAAATCTGTAGAAAATCTGCTCCAATTTCCACTAAAAGTATTGCAGAGCGAAGGTCATCAAGTGTTTAGCTTACACCGAGATAGGCTGTTAATTATGAATACTAAGAATGGCGACTTGAGAGATTTGATCGACTTTAGTTTTTAATGTTTTCCCTTTTAATTTGTTTTCATTAAGTCTATGCATTTAGTCATTTTATGCTATTTGTCGATTTAGGTTCTTAATGCTCAAACTAGTTTTTAATGTTTTCATTAAGAGTAAGTGGTACCCTTACTCTTGTCATATCAGTGGATCAAGGTTGCAAAGTCACAAGTGGAAATAGAAGAGTTCATGTGACATAGTTGCTAACAATATTGAGGCACGTAATACTTGTATGTTTGTGTGTGTGTGTGTATTACGGGTGCATTTATGAACTAAGTTGCCTTTGGTATGTGCATGTTAGCTGCCTGGAACCAATGTTATGGCGGTTGAATTTCGGCCATGTGTATGGATCTGCATATTATGAAGTAATTCTTGTGGTAGTGACATGCTTTATTAATTGAATGCACAAACGTGTTTGTCCTTGCTTGTGGAGTCTTGCTCCTCTTAATCAAATAATAGCCATTACTACATCAGAGTTAAATTTGCCGGAATGGAATTGTACTTTTCT
>JAXBDA010000734.1:0-73061 GCA_036023075.1 Gaultheria prostrata | reverse complement strand
GATAGTTTTAATAGATGGAGGGGGTGTTCCGGTAGGAAAAATTCTTGTAGGGGGTGTCTCGGACAAAGAGTGATAGTTTAGGGGGTCTCCCGGTAATTAACCCTAAATTTTATACTTTTTAGATTTCTTTCATCGAGATTAACTAATAAATCACAAAAAATCAGCACGAAACTAACAAATGCAAAAAAAAAATTGAATAAAGACAAAAAAAGTAACCACTCTCCCGCACGACATTAGGATAAAAGATAGATGGGGATAGGAATGGGGGATGGTGTTGTCCCTTAAGGGACAACATGCATGCTGATCTCATCTGAGCTGTCCGTGCTCGGCGATCAACGACCCAGATTTGTTCGGACCCAAACAGATCTGCACCGTTCAAACCCGAACTGATCTAGGCCGTTGATCACCGAGCACGGACGGCTCGGATGGGGTCAGCATACATGCTATCCCTTAAGGAACATCACACCCCCCGGGTCCAGGAAATTCCATCCAATTTAGCAGCAACAAACAACAGATTTTGAACATCAATTCTTAACATCTGATATCTCATCCGCAAATCACAAACAATGGATTTTAAACCCCAATTCTTAACATCACATCCTCAAATCCACCATAACAAACAAGCCCTTAGTGAGTTGGGATGAGACTAGCTAGAGTAATTTTTTTTGATCAACCACTAGGTAGAGTAATTCGTTTGGCATATTTGATTTGTGGAGAGAGAGAGAGAGAGAGACGCAATTTGTCTCATTGCTATGAAAGCTTAGCTTCTATTTGTCTTAAGTGGTGCAATTAATCTGTCCAAATCTGTACTTTAATAAGTCGGTGCGAAACTCCAAAAAATTTCTAAATAATTTAGGTCTGCAGTATTCTGTTAGTCACAAACAAGAAAGCCGCACAAAATAGGTGTTAGTTCAATGGATCTTACTCAAAGGTCTATTTACTCAGTTGTACCCGAGCACGGTTATGTAATGTTCCAGGATGCCAACACCACACATACTCGAGGGGCCCATAACTAAGGTTAAGAGTGTGTTGTGCAACGGTTATGGGTCCCACTACGGATCCTGTTGTTTGATCCGAACCGTTCATTTTGTTCTTCTCCTTGAGTATGTAATCTATGTAAAAGTTCAGGTTAATCGAACATCGGTGACTATTCGATAGGTGACCATTTAACTCATAGTTTTGTAAAAAAAAAAAAAATCACCTGCAAGTATTTCTTTAACTGTTTCATTTTTAAGAAAAATGCAGTCTAAAAACGTACTCCCTCCACTCCTTTTTAAGTGTGTTACCTGGGAATCCCAACTATTTTTCTCTCACGTCAACTTTTGCAACTTCTACATCTACTTTTCATTACTTACCCTTATCAATATAATAATATCCACTAATTTTTTAAAAAGGAATCTACTTTTAAGGGCAAAATAGGAAATGTACACACTAACTTTTCAAAACACACATTTATTAAAGGACAGCCCAAAATAGAAATGTGTACACTATAAAAGGGACAAAGGGAGTAGTTAGGGGGGGTGCCAATAACTTAGCTTTTTGGCTTTTTGGCTTTTTGGTTTTTTTATGTGAGAGCTCGAAAAACGCGTTGGCTTTTTGTGATTTTTATGTGATGTACTGTGAGGGAATGACATGTCTCGAAAAACGCAATAAGCTGGCTTTTGGCTTTTGAGTTAGTGGAATGGGGTCTTACTAATGTTCTATCAATCTGAGTTTTTATGTGGACTACATACTCAACAAGATGAATAAAATCAACAGTTCAAATCAAATAACGGGACCCGGGTGGACTCCATAACCACTGCACAGCACACATCCTTGACTCCCACAACTAAGTTGTTAGAGCATAAGACATAATCAAGGTGACAAGCACTAATGACCAAAATTGTGGTCTCATGCTGAATTCATACTTGGAGAAATCTTGAAATTGTCAAAACACGAGATATATGATTCAATGGTGCATTTAACGTTTTAATGTTGGTTTGAAATTGGCAAGTAGACAAGACAATTCCATGTCCAAATAGAAAGTCAGAATTTTTTTTTTGATATAGTATCTTTAAAAAAAAGGCCTGAAATATGTCAAATAGTCGACAGCTTCATAGCACATGTTCAAGTCATGAGAATGTCTTTTGGAGAAAGATAACATTGTATGTACACTGTCATATTTTAGATACCACGATATGCAATGACTTGTACACTAGAAAATACGTATTTATTCCGATCTTAATTTCTTTAAATGTCTGCCAACAAGTAGATAATATAAACGGCTTGAATCATCAAAACCCATTTTCTCACTGGATTAGGTTCATCGTAGCCCGTTAGGCCACACTACCGGGACATGCTATTATAAACTGAGTAATAGTGATTAGTGAGCGGTAGCACTTATAAGCAGTTTTTTTTATTTTCTTTTATCTTGGTTTGCCTTGATAATGTATGTTATTCTGGATCAGTTTGCACGCACTTCGGATTAATTCCAACAGTCTCTGCCACGACCCTTTCATATGCTTACGCATAGAGTAAGGTGATCCCAAAAGTTGTTAATAAAAAAAATTGAACCCGAAACTTTAAGAGGGGATTGCATTTAACTTTGCCCTTCCTTTTTTTTTTTTTTTTTTCCTTCTCCCTCTAATATAGATGGAGTAATAACTAATAAGCATGTGTTTTTATTTCTTGAATCCCCCCTTATCATTTTTCAATAGAATTTTGGCGCGTCTAACAAGAACAAATCACTGACGGGATTGTTTAGAGGAACCTTCCCTGCTCAATTTAAGTGGCTTTTATAGAGCAAAATAGCATAATTTTTATTTTTTTCATACCATATACATCAACGGGGTTCATGGGTTAAACAATCAAAGGGGGTTCGATGTTTTTCTATAGACTCGAACTCAAGGATGGAGCCAGGGGTGGCTAGTGGGGGGGCTGCCACCCCTGCTACAATTTGAAAATACCCTACTATTACATATCATCAAATTAGAGTCTCAGGTTATGAGATGGAGTAACATCGCAGGCAGTACTCGCAATGTAACAACACTGCTTGATGGCTGAAAAAAAGATCTCGACAACAATTCGCAGAAGTACTCAGATCCAAGATCTTCCATTTGCTTTAGCTCCGCTGGTTTCTGAATTAAGCCTTCCGCCATTCGCAAGAAAACGAGTTCCTTCTCCTCAAATTCGTAATCCTTAGGTAGTACAGAACAATATCCAAAGCACTTCTTCAAATGCGAAGGGAGGTGATGGTAGCTTAATCTCAAAGCTGGAAGAATGTCACTTTTCCCGTCCGGTAACTCCCACATCTTACTATTCAATACTTCTTCCCATTCTTCGTCTCTCGTTTTCCACCGTAGAAGGCCACCAAGTGTCCTTGAAACCAAAGGCAATCCTCCACACTTTTTCACAATTTTTCGACCAAGCAAAACTAAATTTGAACTTTCATCTATACTTCTATTCGCAAATGCAAGTTGTACAAACACCGACCAACAGTCATTCTCTGATAGTTCCTTCAGGGGATGGTATTTATCGGTTCCGGTCATCATACATGCAACATCCCTATTACGAGTAAAGGTGTCAAATGGGCCGGCACGGCACAATTAAACCCGGCACGGGCACGGTTGGATACGGTCTTAGCTGGGCACGACACGGTCTAAGCGGGCACGATATGGGCTCTGGGGCACGGTACGGCACGACACAATCTAAGCGGACACGGTATGAGCACGGGGGCACGAACATGTGACAGGCTTGACAATCATATGGGTAGAGAACCACTTGGTGAGAAATGAGAATTATTTATGAACATGTATTCTCTTAATCTGGTTTGGATCTTGTGGTATTCTTCCTTGGTATGAACTTGGTGTGAGTTGAGAACAAACATGACGTTATGAAAGGTTCTGTCTAGTTATTTCTTACCGTTGCGAACCGTTATACACTAACGGTTAATGGGAAGCGTTTTTTTCACTAGAAGTAGGTTAAGAATTTCTGAGTACAAGTAGAAGGAGGGTATTATGCACTCTCCAATGCTCTCTCAATTCATTTCTTTTCTTACTGTACTGATTTGGTTTTTTTTTTTTTTTTTTTTTTTTTTGTCCTTTATGATTAATGGAATTTTTTTCGCTGATAAAAAAGTTAGATATATCAATTCAGAGAGAGAGAGAAAGAGACGCAATTTGTCTCATTCCTATGAAAGCTTAGCTTCGTTTTGTCTTAAGTGGTGCAATTAATCTGTCCAAATCAAAAAGTGGAAACATTTTGTGGGCTGTAGATAAGTGGCAATTTCGTGGTGACTAATCCAACGTCAATATGTCGGTGCAAAACTCAAAAAAAGAGAAAAATTTGGGTGCGTGTAGGACGGTGCCACATGATGTCTGATCGCGCATATCGGCAGTCCAAAGAGTACTCTAAATAATTTAGGTGATTGTAATTTTCCGCTAGTCACAAACAAATCACGAAAGCCGCACACACCCTTGACCCCCACAACTAAGCATATAAAACCCCGCATAAATGTATAGTGCTGAAATGATACATAGCAATATGTGATTGTGCTCCGGGACTCTTGCATAATTACTTATACTTAAAAAAGGGTTTCTTGCACAGAGAAAACTTGAAGCTGAAAGGAGAATATAGGAACTTGTCAAAACACAATTTATCTCGTGTTTTAACAATTTTAATTCAATCCTATCTCAACACTCAAGTGGATGTGCATTTAACGTTTTAATGTTGGTTTGAAATTGTCAGGTAGTCGAGACAATTCCATCTCCAAATAGAAAGTCAGAATTTTTATTTGAAATATTTTTTTTACAAAAAGGCCTGAAATATCTCAATAGTTGACACTTGACACCTTCGTAGCAAGTGTTCAAGTCACGAGAATGTCTTTTGGAGAAGATAACATTGCATATTCGCGTCATATTTTAGATGCCGCGATATGCAATGGCTTGTACAATAGACAATATGTATTTATTCCAGTCTTAACTTTTTTAAATTTCTTCTAAAATAACAAGTAGATAATATAAACGACTTGAATTATCAAAGTTAGGCTCATGGCGGGAACCACGGGTCAACAAAGAACTCTTCAATCCCCACGAGACTGGAAACAAGCAGTGTCCAGGTTGTTCATCGGCAGATGCAACTTGATAGCCTGCTGTTTCACAAAAAAAAGACCAGGTTCGGAAAGGTACAAATATGTCTACTATTTACCTAATTTTAAACATTTGCCTTTTCATGACCTGCTCTATTACCGATTCATTCCTCTTCAAGCTCTCTGCAGCCGCCTGCAGTTTGTTCGCGTTCACCTCATAATCTTCTTCACCGAAACCCAAAAAACCCGTGATTCAGTCGTATGAAAGATGAATATATGTAGAGAGTCAGCTCCCCCAGACTAGTTGGAAAATATTTTTGCTGGCAGGACCACTGATCACGTTACTTTGCTTCTTCAGCATTTCTTCTTGTGCACGGATGTCACCTTCCTGTTCAAAACCAATCAAAATGAAGTTAATGAACGATAGATAGTTAAAAGTCCTTCGAAACTTACCGTCCAAAATGAAACTAAATATTCTCTCTCTCTCTCTCTCTCTCTCTCTCTCTCATGTTGCTTTATAGTCCTTACCAAAGTGATTACGTCCATTTCCTTGTGCATGTCTAGAGAAAAGAGAAGACAAAACTCACAAGTAACATGCCTGGTCCCTTTACAGATCCATGACCACACTGTTTTTAAGCAGCACCCGTTTCATTCGCTTGCTGGTTAGACAATTCATTCCTTCGTCCTAAATATCTATTTTTTCTACTTTCTGACGAGCAATTTTTTTTCAGAATTAGCACCCAGAAAGAAAGAGTCGTAACAGGAAAGGAATCTCACAAGAAGAGAGTATGCACAAGCAAGAGAGATCAGCGTAGGGTACAAATCAAGAACAGCAAGGGCAATCTCCTCCGTTACCTGTGGAACCTGCATTCATTTAAGTCTCCAAATATAAATACCTGCATTCTATACTAGGTTGTCACAATAGATAACTAAAAAGATATCAGTATATTAATGCTATAACCAAAGATGTGGGAGATTATTTCATACTCATTCACTTATAAATAAGACAACCTATTGTAGGGTATCATCAAAATTGTAAGGTCTAGTGTGACAAGAAGACGTTACAAACGTGGAAGAGCCACATCAAGTGGCAATAGACAGAACCTATAGGGTCAACATCTAGCTTTGAAAATGTACTCATTTTCGCAAAACCGTAAAAGCAATTACATGATGACACCTAAATAAAATAGCCAGAGCAACGGGTAGGTCTAATCAATTAGAGGTTTTATAACGGTCCGCGGCCATGATTCAATATAGTTGCAACAAAAGAAACTCGTCCTGGATAATTACAGAAAAGAAGACAAAAAGTCCATTAAAAGACATCTAGGAAATCGTTGGAGCTGCGATAACTAGTCAATATCATATTTACTTATGGGCCAAGAAATCTAACGTGCTATTAAAGATAATACCTGCATAAGTTGGATGGCAAATACATCACTGACGGTCATCTTATCCAAGTTTTGGCACCTTCTAATGAAGTCTCCAAAGGTGGGACAGACCCCCAAGCTATTTTGTTGGCCTCCAGCGGACTGTAATTTGCAGTATTGAGTTATTGCCTGAGTAAGATGACCATATTTCCTTAGTGTATCACCCAAGCCACTTGTTCTCTGCACATCAAATCCTTCCAAAATCTCTGTTGTGAAACAACTGCACGTGACAAAATAAACTTAAAATTTTTTATAATAGAGAGAGAGAGAGAGAGAGAGAGAAACAAGAACACCCAACAAAAAAACCCAATATCAACAAAAGCAACATGGGCTAGAGATCATTCTCCCATCTTTCAAGCGAGTTTCTTTTTGGACCACAAGGGAATGGAACTCTAAGAAAAAAAAATTCAAAAAAAATTGGCCATAGATATGTTTAGGTCTAGCTTACAAGGGCTCAAGCATGCATGTCAGATGTACTTAATTCTGAGGTCCAAGGACATCAGATATCATATTCCCAAGCTACTTTGATTTGTTTTTGTGCAAAATGTGGTTCACAAAACAGCATGGAGTACTTTATGCATTAAATAGAAGTCTAATTCACTGCGGGTAAAACTCAACCATTTATACAAACATCACAGGTGTAAGACCAACTGGACATGCTGGACATATCGCATATCCTTACTCACATGTCCACTGTGGACATGGATACTTAACACACTCAAGAGCTTCAGAGAGCAGATATATGTAAACAACTCTGGGTATCGTGAGGTGCGAGTGGTATATTCAACAGTTTTAACCTCAAGAAAGGAGTAGCAAAAGGACCAGCAATTATGAGCTAGAACATTACAAGAGCTCCCACATGCGGAAATAAATTAATACGAAATACTCTATTGAGGAGTGTATATTTAAGGACTAATGATATGTTCACCTTATTGTTCAGTTACTAGGGAGGATCTTTAGGCCAGTTCATTTTCCTTTAATTAATTGCTATATTGTATCCTTTAATACTAAATAAGGATACCCAAAGAGAAAAAAGGCTTCAAGATATCATTAAAAGAACAGCAATGCTAGAACCACACCCACTTTATACACCCAGTTACACACCCACACCCACAATAGATGTGTAAGTGTGTATGGAGCCCACACTTGTGAGTCTGGGTGTGTAAATAGGCGAGGTTCTATCATTTTTGTTAAAAGAAAGACTTACGCTGTTTTGATGCTTTCAGCAGCTTCAGATGAATTTGGGTCACCTTCCACCAGATATATAAGCTTCTTGAGTCCACATCTCTTGAAGAGAGCCATCAAAACCAAAAATGATCACGACGAGATATTAAAATTTCAGCCACACTATGACAGAATAATTTCGTGGAAGTAAACCTTTCGCTAAGGTCCTCCTTGAGGTTTCAAAATGCAATAGCATCAATTTAGAGATGTATGGTGATGATCTTAGTAGAAGTGGTAGATGCTACACCACATGCCTCATACAAATTACATGTATAGTGCAGAGTAAGATTCTTTCTAGACTTCTGCTTTATCATCAAATAAAGACGAGATTTCCAAAGTCCCTACGTATGTTCACATACTTCTATTCGTCCTCTAAAAATTTGACTCAGAGTCTCACAACTCCGACAACAGAAATTTTACAGCACAACTTTAGCCTGACATATAAGCGAAAGTTCTATTAGCATTACCATGACAGATTGGACTCCAGTACAAGAATCTGGTGTTGGAAATAAACAAAAACAATGTCCAACATATTTCAAATCTATTTTGCGGGCAAAATAGTGTTTTGTATAATTAGTCAATTAAGCTGCTTCACTCGTTCTATAGCAATAACGCCAAGAAATATTCATATAATGATGGTGATGTTTACGATCAAATTTCCATTTTGAAAATGTCCAATGGAAGTACCGGACACATCCCACACTATTCTTCAGGTGTCAAGTTCCCAGAAAAGTACCCTGATTTATTTAAAATCATCCATTCACCATGGGCTACCAGTTTGTTAACGTTACTAATTAAAGGGAGGTGAGGCGACCGAAGAGCTGTCAAACGACAACCAATTAACACTATCTAATTAGCCACCGTAGCAAAATCCAGGAGCACGTGAAGGCAACTTCAACTAGGATCTCAACTCTGATCAAGTGTAATAAACTCCCTACATCCCCTTCAGAAGTCCTTTTTTTGGCAGTAGTGCTATTTAATCAGGTCAACAAATGGTGTATTTCATAATAAAAAAATCAAATTTGTTTGAATCAATCAAAAGACCTCAAATAGCTTTTTTAGACAAAGTTCTCAAAATCATGTAAATAGGAACATAGTTGTATCCATAGACAACTTTTGGAGATGTCTGAAACAGTGAAAATGGACCATCAGAGATCCAAAACACAGGTAAATCTACACAAGCATACGTAAGTTTCCAACTTATATTTAAGCAATTAGTGGAACTGTGGAAGGTCCAAAACACAGGTAAATCTCAAAGCATGTAAAAGTGTTTCCTTAAACCTACTATAAATCAGTAGCATAAATTTATCCATAGCTTAAGGATCCGAGGCAAAATTTGCGTATATTGATACAGCGTCAATTGGAAACTAGGATTTTATCCTTTATGCTTAATACTTGTAGCTCTCCAGGAGCTAATCTATAGAGGGTGGCTAAATCTACTTACAGAAAGAACATTACAATGGGAATAAGCAACCTTGTGTTCGACTCATACAAGATGAGAAAAATAATGAAGAAATCGTGCAAATGACAACAGTTTTGTTACTATGTAAGAAAATGTACTACTATTATGAACAAAAATCAATACCACAAGTCGTAGTTTTTGATCCCTGTAGCGATTGTCCCTGATTGAGTCACGCAAATCATTAACGTTCTTCCTCTCAACAATAAAATCAAGAACATATTCAACCTGTAGTTGTTTATCCCTGGCTATCCAGATTCCATCTCCCACAGGCAACAATCTAACCTGTAAAATGGTACATTACAAGCTACTAAGACACCCGTACAAGAAAATCTAAAAGAGACACGGTGTTTGTGACTTTGGTGTTTATCTTGCATGATTCTACTATATTAATGCATACTAAACAGAAGAAGTAGCCTGAGCCAGTTTTACAAAGTTTACAGGAAGAATCTAACACCCCATTTGGTTAGAAAAAGAGTAGGAGGAATGGTAGAGAAGCAAGAGGGAGGAGATGAAGAGAGTTTTCATTAGGAACAAGTGGAGGAGAAAGTAAGACAGGTTCGTGACTTTTGTCTACCCACCATTTTCTCCCGACAAAATATGCAGAAAAGCAGAAGAAAAAAAAAAGAGCCCTTCAAACAACACCCCTTTGTCATAATCTATGAAGCTCCATCACTCCTAGAGGTTTCCATATCCGTGTCCGACACATGGGGACACACCGGGACACGGGAAAAAATGTATGGGCCACGCCACATTAAATCTTATTAAAATTTTGCAGGGGGGACATGGCGGGGACTTGGGAGGACAAGTATGGGACACAACAAGGGTTAAATAAGCAAATTTGTTTTGAAAAAAAAAAGGGGAAAATAAATATTACTTCAAATATTTTGGGTTAGAAGTGTAATATGATGTATATATGATGCTTGTTTATACATATTGATGCATCATGGTTCTACACATTCCTATGTTCTCAATGGTTTAAAATTAACCCGGTTTATTTATTGTTTTACTTTTGTCGGGTCTCCTGTCATGTTCGTGTCCCCGCTTTTTAGAAATCCCATGACCGTGTCTGTGGCCATATCCATGTCTACATCTGTGGAACATAGGTCATAGTAAATAGGAAAATGAAGCAACGGGCTTGTTCTACTTTCCTCCAACCCTTAATGCTTAACAATACTTGTTCTACTTAACTCCCAGATGACCCTTTCCATCCTGACCAAATTCTATTCCCTTCAATTCTCCAGCCCTCCTAAACAGCAACCAAACAAGGCATAACAATTTGGATGAACATTGAACCACAATGGTGACGATTATAAATTTACAACATGAGTAAATATTTCCACCTAAAATGGAAGAAGGCCTCAATCTGAGGACCAAGCAGTGATGGATTGGACAGCTTTCAGTTTGACTTATTCGGAAAAAATGTCTACCCCAGATATAAACATTTCTGACTTAACTACAGAAATAGTTAAAGTTGCCAATTTGCCATCAGTGCGTTGACTCAGATCAGAGTGGGCTATGTCACGGTGAAATCTTACAATCAAGCTCACCTCAATTTGAATTTTGAACTGGGAGCGAATGTTCTCAATAATTTTGCCAGCCCGAGACCTGAAATTATGATGAATTAATTACACATTTAATCTGAGCCGTGGCAAGTACCAGACTAGCAGTGGAACAATGCTGCATAAATGGAGGAGCAATAACGTCAATGCCACCAAAATAACAAAGAGTACTTATAAAACAAATCAAGTGATAGAAGACAAGTTTCCATGAATAAATGTTTAACACTTTGAGAACATTATTACCAAAGCATACCAAATTGTCACAACAATAACTAAATCACAGCATCTACCCCAGGCTTTGCAACATAGCAATCCAAGAATTTGCAGCATATCGAATTTTCGAAATCCTAGAGGCATTACAAGAGAAAACCGAACCTTCAAAAGCCTAGAGGGCCAAAGGCATTTTTTGGATGCTTGACATCGATGTGAGCCTCGAGGCGAATCTGAACTATACTTTGAAAACATTGGTATTTACTTTATTTTCCATAACTATATAATTCAGTTTTTAGTTCTTTCCCTTTCTGACCGAGCTATTTGAGCTACACGAATAGCAGCTGGAAGCTAATGATACTTGATGCTTTGCAGCATATCCATGCATGAATCATACTTAGAAGACAACATACGTTTAGAAAAGATAAGACTGAAAAGAACCAATAAGAAACTCCAAAACAAAAAAGAAAGTATAAAAGAAATTTGAGACCACAAATTTCATTATAATTCAGTTTTAACCAGGATAGCACTGCTATGTGAAAAAAAAAAAAAAAAAAAAAAAAAAAAAAAAAGTAATCAAAAGTTACTGACCCTTGAGAAGCAAAGTGCTCCCGCTGATCCAACACCAAAACTATTTCGTATGCATCCTCAAACCTCTCTCCAAATCTTAGCGGCGGCATTGTAAAAACATTCATATTTGGTTCTGATTCATTTTGGCCTCGCTCATAAGCATTCATATTCGGTTCTGATTCATCTAGGTTGTACACCGGATAACCCTACAACAACCAATAGCAAGAGGAACCATAATTGTTAAGAATGCTGATGATGTCTAAACTCTAAAGATATGCAAATCATTTAGCCTATTTATGCAAGGAGGGATCTATTATGACTTATAATCCAAGCACCCTGTGTGTTTTACAATTGGGTCACAAATAATAAATGGACCCAACATGAACAAAGTTCCCCATGGTTACCTATAAGGTGAATTTCTAAAGCTTCCAAAAATTCATTTTTTTATTATAAAAAGCTCATTGGAAGTTGCAACATGAACTGAAAACAGACTGCTTTAGATTCTTGATGTTAGTCCTGTTAGCAGACAATGTAAAGAAGACATGCACCAGTGATCATGTGCCATGCATCGAAGTAACATTGCAAAATGACATGTTATAAATGTAAGGCTCTGATGAACGATGCTCTCGGTGAAAAATTAGAATCGTCCTCGCCACTTACAGTTGAGGAGCAAGCTTTCAAGCTATCAGCAGTTAGATATGAAGACTTTGGAATACGTAATGCACCACTACAATCCAATTCCATCTGAGGAGTTGAGGAGAAAGCTTCCAAAGGAGAGGAGCTATCTGCAGTAAGACATGAAGACTTTGGAATACGTAATGCACCACTACAATCCAAATCCATCTGAGTGTTCTCCGTCATTACAAGATCTAAATGGCCTGGACAAGAAAAGTGTACTCAGGTAAGACAAAGCTTAGGTGAAACACAAATCCTTTTTTCCATCCCTGATATAGCACAACACAGTTGAGCAAAGCTAATTACCATCTCGAGATTTGGAAGTATATGATAATGCACGAAAATCATCTTTTTGACTCTTGTGAGACTCCAAAGGCAAATTATAAACTTGTGCTTCTCGAAGATGACATAGAACTTCCGGCCAAAGGGAAGAGATATCCTTGTTCTGCGATGTTTCTGAAACTTCAGTGAAAGCACAAAGAGTTTGTTCCTTTGTGTACCCTATACGCAAAAACTGGACGACCACCACAATTCATTGGTGTATCCAAAAAACAAAGTGCAATATAAGGGCAGAATTGACAGATCATGCTATAAATTCTACAATAAAGATATGACGGATAAAGTGTAGACTTACAGAGGCAAATGAACCAAACAAAAGAAAAGATGAACATGAATAACTCATATGTACTGTTGTGTGAAGGGCACACACGTGTAGTAGCAACATAAGTCATTACAGGTTAATTTGTTCACCTATACATGTATGCTTCCCACATGTATGCTTCCCACACTCACGTAATCATAATAATTTTTCACATATTGCCGGCAATTTGGGTTGACAGATCCATCCCTTCTTGTTTAGACCAAATGATGCACAAAAGTGAAGATTTAACAAACGCCCAAGAAAAGAAACCCATGCCTTCAACTGATTTTAAAAGATTAACAAGATAAGCAGCAACACTTTATAGAAATCTGATCCACAGAAATTCTAATCACATTCATAAGATGAACAAGAATAACTTACATATTGTTGCGTGAAGGAAACAGACATTTAGTAGCAACATTAATGATTAAAGGTTAGTCGTACACTCGTCATCATAATATTTTCTCACATAGTGCCGGCAAATGCAATTCGAGTTGATGCAGCCATTCCTTCTTGTTTAGACCAAATGATGCACAAAAGGTGAAGATTAAAAAAATACCTAAAAAAGTAACCCATGCCTTCTACTGATTTTAAAAGATTAGCAAGATAAGCAGCAACACTTTATAAAAATCTGTTACATAGAACTTCTCATCTCATTCATCGTATCTGATTTTCAGCTTCTATTATAACACTGAACAAGTCACCAGTTGTACAACATGTCATAGTTCAACAACAGATCGAAAGTTCCTCGACGATAGAAACCTGAAGACTCCAAACTCTATAAGTCTAAGGGCAGGCGAGGAAGTAGGCTTTCAATTTGAAAAAAACAAATGCATCCTACGTGAACAAGTATCCATTACATGTTAAAGACGAACAGGGCAACCTCTACCTCGTAAAAAATGAACTTTCTGCAAAATAAAGCTCAGCACTGTAATGACAAACCGGGTTTTCCCCTTCAGTTAATAGCACTGAAACTCCACAAATGAAGAGCATAGATTTTGTATGAGGATCTCAAAACAAGCATGAAATAATACTATCCCACTAATAAAAGGAATGACGCTGATAAATACGGATCCCGGCTAATTTTGGATAAACTCCAGTATGGGTTATATTTGTGACCACTAGTTACCTTTTGCTAAATAAATACATCAGTAACAACAGTGATCTAGAAAATATCACGAGAAATAGTAACATTAAAATAGTTAAGAAAAACAAAATACCCAATTCAAACATACAAGCATCTTCAAGTAACCTTTGCGGCTTTGTTGCCAGCCTACTGGCTGATCGGGATCTTGCCCTTCCTCCACCGTGGAAAGTAAGAAGTTAAGGTTTCAAACCTGATTGCTCTACTGTCCAGAAGTTTCAGAGATGCTTGATTACCAACATCACAATCCAACAAGAAAAAAAGTAATCATTGAAAAAAGAAGGAAATACAACCAGCATTCCTCTTAATTTTCGAACATTTTTTGAACACCGACTTCGATGAAGATTAAAATTACTTTATGTGGGAAATGGGAATTCAAGTCTTAATTTTGTTTCATTCAATAAGCTAAACAAAAGAAACTATCTAGCCTTGAGTTCTCTTCTTTTTTGCTTCTGTTCTTCTCTTAATTTCAATTTTCTTCCTCAAAATAAGGAAATAAGAAGCGAGAAAACAAGCAGCACTGGCAATAAATGAAGTCATATATAAACAGCAAGTATACCCTATCAAGAGATTCAGGGGGAACATCAACTGATTTCTTCTGCAAACTTGAACCAACAGGTCCCAACATCACTCCTTTAGTGACAACTGATTTTTTCTGCAAACTTGAACTAACTGATCCCAGCGTCACTCCTTTAGTGACATCAGCACGAACACATTCTAAATCTGAAATGGTGATTGGGGCCACAACGGGAATAATTTCAGTTGCAATCAAACTCTCAGTTGAATCAACCAAACCAGATCTCGAGAGACATTCACGTGCTGCTTCCCGACCTTCTTCAGTCAGCATGTATCTGAGAAACAAGTTCACACACATAAATAAAGGTTACTGGCTTATAGCTCTAGAACTACACAACTTAATAAAGTCAAAAGGGCCGAAACAACTAATCCATATACAGGAATATAACTTTATAGCATAAAATTGTGCCAGTCAAGGATAACAAACCGTGATACCATCTACTAGGGCAATTGATAAGAAAAAGTCATCAACAGAAGCAATATTATATAAGAAAACTCCTAATTGCACTAAGCCATCATCTCCATCAGAACAGATGTAATCCATGTTAACTTTAAACTAGTGATACTAGTTAGCACTTAACACCATTACAACCAACATTTTAAGGCTAAAAGTTGAACTTCTGGGATACATATTTGGTTAAAAACTAGCTTTAGTTTAACAAAAAGATACCACTTGCACACCCCTTTTGGTGAAGCCTATTCTTCAAGATCTGTACGTTAACTATTTCCAAAATTGCAAGACAAAAAGATTAATGCATTACAGCACCAAATCTTTCCCACAGCCCTCAAAGATAAGTACTTGTTCTTGAAGAGATACTTACACAACTATCTATTAGGTTTGTCCCATTCAATATCTCCGTTTTTAACCCCACTAAGTGCATAAAAACTATGATCTCAGGCTCTCATCCCACATCAACAACTACTATATGTTGAGTACAAGATAGTTACCCGAAAATGAACTTCAATTTTCAGTGAAACAAACTCATCGAATTTTTTTATAAAATGAGATAAAGCTCGTGCATCTGCAGGAAACCCTTCCTACTACGTAAGTATGTCTAAGTAATTACCAATCTTTGTAGATTGACAATTGATGAGTAAGTGCATCAAGTTAAAAAAGGTTCACATAACATAACCAACCTAAACAAATAGAGCCTTGAGTCCCTAACTAAAAAAAGTTCACATAAATATATTATACATCCATACACTAAAAATATACACTGTCTTATGACTCTGGTCATATTTTCTACAAATTTAACTGGGTTCCGTATCGAAGTGCAAGTGGGCAATCTCAATCAAAGAGGTGAAATGGACACACGCTCTCCAGTCTTGCATGAGCAACATAACTCTAATGGGGATAACTAAACCAAAAAGGGAAGATATTGGTTCTCAAACATAAATACTTAAAAGTAAGTACATTTAGAAGCTCAAGAAAGACGCAAGAAATGGCACTTTACTTTGCAGGGCAACTAGACTTAGCAACCAATCCTTTTGTGACTAACGTCTTCATGCTGGTCCATCCACTATACCACTCCCTTGGTGAGCTTCCAAGTTGTCCAAGTTTTCCTTTTCCCACTTCTGGCCTAAGAACATTCAAAACAGAATAGACAAGATGATAATTCAGACTCATTCATCACAACCAACAGGAAAAATTTAGAGCAAATGGAAAAACAGGAACAAGCATCAACATACCTAATTGGCACCCGAGAAAGCCCACTAGCTTCAGCTGCATCAATCAGCTCTGGTTTTCGCATAAAATCACTACCAGTTGCAGTCCCCCTAACATTGACAAACACAAATATTCCTTGAGAAATCACTTCAAGTTACCACGTGTAAAAAAACAAAAGTCAATACAATCTAATTTAATAACTTGGAGTCTACCTGTAGAGAGTGATCAACAGCGCATAGGCCACAGAATTCTTTTGTGGAATATAGCGTCTAGTTCCTTTAGATTTCTTCCCTTAAAAAAAAAAAAAAAGTCGCTTAAGGAAAAGATTAATGGAAATAACCATGGAAGCCCAAATGAATATCGAAATTACCGTTATTTGTTGATTCCTCCTGTTCAGAAGCACCAGAATCAGTCCCAAAGAACTCCTGCATGAGCCTCAATATCCATTTTCCCACACCCCTACCACAAATATTGCACAAACCATTGAACAAAAAGGATAATTATGGAGCTACTTATACCCATTCTCTGATTAATAAAAACCACATGGGAAGCAAAATCTGTTGACTTAATGGAGGAGAAAAAAGAATTCACAGTATACTATTCCTCACAAAGAGGAGGTAATAACATCATCTCGTCCCAAATACAGAATGAATAAAAACCACACACTTGGGTCAAGACTAAGACATATAACAAAATCTCACTATTTTGAGCAAATAAGCTAGAACCAGCAGTTTTGGTTGCAAATAATCTTGAAGTACAAATGAGCAAGAGTCGTAGTTTGTACATTTGGAAACTTACAGCAAGTTTGCCACACCTCAAGTTGTAGCATTTCAATAAGTTTTCACCACATTTTGATACATTTTCGGATTTTCGACACACATTTACGCATTTTTCACACGTTTTCTGAACCTTAACCACCATCTATGAGGCTGTGACCCAGTTATTACCAGCCCCTTTGGATTGTGAGAAAGGGTGTGATTAGAAAGGGGAGCCCTTTCTCACCAAAGTTCACCAAAAAAGTAACACGTTTATACTTTACTCTCCATTTCTTGGCAAAGTACTCAATCCAAACTGAAGTTGGGCACAAACTCCGTGTGAATACATGGAGTGTCAGAATAGTTGAGCTCGAGTCATTTTACAACTTTGCCCTAACAATTAATTCGTATAATAGTAAAAGTTGTTGAAATTTTTTGATTAATATTATGATAATATTGCAAATCAGTTTTTTGACAAGGCTTCAAAAAATTGTCAACCAATTGGTGTTCTCCCTTAGGTATCAACAAAATTGTGAAGTTGTGTCCCAAAAGTAATTTCGGTAATTGTCCCTCCACAAATTAAGTTTTTACAATTACTTTTAATGTGCCATTAAACAAATGTTATGGGCCAAATAGTAATCAATTAAAACCACCTTATGAAAACCACTACTCCGCTATCCACAACCATCCTGAAAATGCGCCCCTCTAGCACATTGGAATAGACGAGTGATTTGACAAGAAACTTCAATCATTTCCTTTGTTTTCTTTTCTTTTCTTTTCTTATCAAACCCCTCAATTCATGAACATCTTATCATTCAACTACACTTCCTCAGTACTACAGCAGAAGAAGAAGAAAAAACGACACCCATTGTCCAGATCTTTCTACGAGGCTTTTGACTTACTTGATTTGGGAGAAATCTTTGAGGGTTTTAATGTGGGTCTTGGAGTTGCATACGTTAGAATACGCTTTCTGAAGAGTCTTTTGGATGTTTTCCGAAATGCCTTTGGGTCTCTCCGCCATTTCTTGCCTCTTCTTCCACATGAACTCCACCAGTTCTTCATTCTCGGCGCACACCACTCGCCTATGCTTCTCCATTTGCAATTTTGACCGCAAAACTTTCAGAAATCGTTCTCAATCTCACCAATCGAATTTGGAAGCCGAAGCTTTGAGACGACGATGAAGCGTTTTGGAGTGGCAAAACCGCGCCATGAAGTTTGGTGTTTCGGGTTATTTTGAAATTGTAACCCTAAGGGGGATAATGGTAATACCCTTGTACATTAGTAGATTTCTAAAAGGAGACCTTGTAGTTTCCTTTTCATCGGTTAGACCCTCTTTATATGAATTGGTTTTGTTATCTTTCATGGGTAATATGTCTCTCTATGCTACTAATTGCGAACTTATATTCCAATGACTCCATTCTTAATAATTCAATATGATTAAATATCTCAACCCGGCTACGCGTACTGTACGTATGCGCACAAACGCATCTGGACTGTCCATTTCCAGAATCATTGGTCCGGATTTAAAAAGCTGTAAGAGTCTTTTTAAAATCTGGACCATCAAAACACGCACGGACGGTCGAGATGCACCGTCCGTGCATATTGGGTATGCCTAGGGGGCATACGCATCGAATTTTTGTAAATATCTAATGGGAAAATACTTTGCTTCTTCCTAAAACTTAAATGTAACTCTAGCTTAGGCTTATTTGGTTAGTTATTTTTCTCCATGTTTGTTTATTTATTTTACGTCCAAAGCTAAACATAAAATAAATAAAGATTTATGAACAAAATAAGAATATAAGTAGGAGTATAATAATAAGATACTCCCTCCGTCCAATTTTAAGTGTGTTACTTGGAAATTCCAATTATTTTTCTCTCACATGAACTTTTACATCTACTTTTCAATACTTACCCTTATCAATATAACAATACCCACTAACTTTTTAAAAAGGAATCTACTTTTAAGGGCAAAATAGGAAATGTACCCACTAACTTTTCAAAACACACTTATTAAGTGACAGCCAAAAATGAAAATGTACACACTATAAAAGAGACGGAGGGAGTAATAAACAATAATTACAAAACGCACCTTATTACGAATCCAGTCAGGGGAAAATTCACATCGAGACATGTGCCCCTGGATTTTTTAATGTTGCACTTATAGCCTAATAAATCTACTGTTACATTGGATGTTTGAATGTTGCACTTGGATTTTTTAATATTGAACTAATAGCCTAATAAATCTGTTACATTTTTCAATTACTACTAAAGAATTATACTTTCTAAGAGTATGTTTCATAAACTTAACTTAAGTCAGAAACTCCGCAAGCCCTGAAAAAAGCAAGAGCAACCCCATAATTAATGGGCATCACTACTTTCACTCTTTAAAAAATGTCTCTCCATGTTCTTATGTAGTTGTATTGACATTGTTCATACATAGTTAATCTATATCGAGGCTTTTGACTGCTCATTTTTCTCTTATGTGTTGATTTTACTAAACATATTGTGTACTTGAAAGCAAACTTTTGAATCATACTCACTCTGTCTCAAAAAGATTGTCCGGTCCGTAAAATTAGAACTTAAAATTAATATTATGAAAACAATCGTAACATTTTTGCATAAACTGAAATAATTCATTGACAACTAGCGATTTACGAATAAAGATTTAAAATTTTCTTCACAAAAACATACTGTACTATTATTTTTCTTGGCAAAAGACATATGATTGTTTATAGTTCTTGTTTTGCAAATTGAAAAACCTTTTTGGGATGGAGTTAGTAATTAATAGCAGGCTTTTCATTTAGTCAATGTACTTGAAATTTTCAATTCACGTGCTGATTGTACTTGTAGGTAAACATTATATTTTTCATTTTAGAAAACAAAAGGCATATCTAAAATCTCCAAAATATGGCCAGAAAAATATTGTGCTTGATTTTGAAAATGTTTTTAGAGTTACCATTAATGATCTTCAGAGCCGGCCTTGAGCTAAAGTGAGCGTTGCGGCCGATTTAGGCTCCCAAAAAACTACAAATTTCAAGGGTCCCCATATTTTAGTACCCCTAAGTATCTTTTGTAATAAGAAAACATGTACATCGTTTTAGGGTTATTTATTATTGATGAATAATAGCATTTGTTTTTAGAAGTGTAATTCATCTACTTATATTTTACTCATTAAGATTTTGAAAAAGGCCTCGTTTTGATTTTCGTTTTAAGCCTCCAAAAAATCAGAGTTAGCTCTGAATTGATCTTAAACGAGCAAACACGAGTTCAAATTCAAGTAAGTTAGTAGTTTAGCAATCTCAATGCCTCATCCGTGACTTGTAAATTTCCAAAGCAACCTCGGGAAGTAAATAATTTGACCAACTCACTTCTCAAAAAAAGCTACCACAACCAGACAATAAAAAGTGAACTGGATACCTCTAAAAACAAAAATCGTCAGCTCGTGATTTTCATGCAGCACCCACACTCTACTTCAAGGGTGGTCACGCAAATTCTCACTCTCACTTCCTATATATCCGATACAACTCACACAACCACCCACACAAACACACACATAAAAGAGATGGCAGCTCTTGGAACTCGTCTGATGGTGTTGGCGTTCGTTGTGACGGCCGGAATAATAAATTCCGGCAACAACATGGTGTCGGGCCAGTGCAAGGGCGACCTGAACGGCTTGATGTCACAATGCGCGGTGTTTGTTCAAAAACCGGGCCCGAAGGTGAACCCATCGGGGGAATGTTGCAAAGTGGTCAAGTCCGTTGATGTGCCCTGCGTTTGTGACCATATTCCGAAAGAAGCAGAGCAGATGATTAGCATGGATAAGGCGGTCCATGTTGCTGAGTTCTGTGGCATTCCGCTTCATCGTGGCATGAAGTGTGGAAGTAAGAAAAATACTAGTACTCCCTTCTCTTGCTTAATTTACACATTTTAAAACCATTTGTGCCCGTGTCAAAATAGTACTCCCTCCGTCCCAATTAAAGTAAATAATTTTTAAATTATTTCGTACCAATTAAAAGTTCTAAGTGAGATGTTTTCAAAAGGTTTATAGATATTATTATAAAAAAAAATACATGAACGCACATTATGTTTATTTCGGAATTTGAACTGGCTCCTCAGAAAACACCAACAATTGGGGTTCGAACCATTTTCCAATGATATTTAGGTGTAGAAGTGCTAACAGAATGTAGTAACTGGGAGGGGATGTGTGTTGTGCACGGTTGTGGGGCTACTCTAGGTCCCGTTGTTTGATTCGAACAATTCATTTTGTTTGTCTCATCAAGTATGTATATCCCGCATTAAAATTTAGGATGATCAGATATCAGTAACTATATATGTTTCCAAACTGCATTTTTATAAATAAATAAAAAAAAAAAACAAAAACGGTTAAAGAAACATTGGTAGGAGATTTTTTTTCACAGAACTATAAGTTAAATAGTTATGGATGTCCGATCAATCTTAATTTTTGCATGGGATATATACGAGACGAGACAAACAAAATGAACAGCTTGGATCAAGCAACGGGACCCATAACCGTGCACAACACGTTTGCACCCCTGCATAGCACAAACAGGACGCCCGTGGCAACTAGTTGAATTTTATTGTATCGGCCAAGTTATTTCCACCGCCGGTGGAAACAAATGTTTCCTCCAAATCGATTGCATTGTGCCACATGTCCATGTTCTACTATTTAGGACCAACGTTTGGACACATGGCACAATGTAATCGATTTGGAGGAGACATTTGTTTCCACTGACGGTGAAAATAACTTAATCTCATCAGGCAAATGTGTACACGAAATAGCACAGTAATTATAAACTCCTGAAGCAATTGAACCAGGCGGTGACAAATGAAATAGGCTTCAATGTTGTCTGAGTTTAGACTACAGAGAGTCGTTAATGTGATCATGGTCGTCCAAAGGTGATTTTCATGATTCAGATCTCTTTTTAATATCCGGACATTAATTGTCACGATGAACGGTTGAGATTTAACTGTAGAAGCCTCTCCATAGTCCAATTGCAGAGAAGCCGAGTCCGTGACAATTGACAAATATATGTAAAGTGCACTTCTGTTGTGTTAGATAACTCATCTCTGGCTATGTATGATGCAGGTTATACAATTCCATGAAGTTTTTCTATGGATCAGCACAAATTCCATGACGTTAAAAAGAAGAACTTTGTAAGGCCGGGTTACATCCCTTGAGTTACTCTACTGCTAAAGTGCTAATGCATAATAAAATCTTGTAGCCTCAACTTTGTCCCTCGTATTACGATAAATGCATGTGTCTATCTTCTAGAGTGTTGCTACAATACACACCCCCAAAAATTATTTCATATGAGATTTTGTTACTCAAATTATGAGATTTTATGGCTAAAGGTATGAAAGGGCGTACCGTATACACCCTCATACGGGTAATAAAAAAATCTCATATAAGTCCACAAAATCTCATATTTAAGTCCACAAAATCTCATAGATCAAATATGAGATTTTGTGACACCTTATGGTCAGTCCACAAAATCTCATATAGCCAGTTACAAAATCTCATATAAGTCACAAAATCTCATATTTGTGTCACAAAATATCATATAGGTCAAATATGATATTTAGTGGCACCAAATATGAGACATGTCACATCAAATATATATATATATATACGCGATTTGTATCACATTCCCACTACAGGACAAAACCGTCATATGAGATTTTGTGGCCCTCTATATGAGATCGATTTTTTTTCATATGTGGAGCCACAAAATCTCATATTTGGGTGCATACCGTACTCAAATCTCATATTTTGAGCCACAAAATCTCATATTTTGAGCCACAAAATCTCATATTTTGAGTCACAAAATCTCATATGTAAGGGTGTATATTGTAGCATATCTCACCTATCATCTATCTATCTATCTACGGATATTATACGCAGATGTGGTGAGACTTCCCGAGCATCTAAACTCTCGTTCCTAATTTACCAGAATTTAATTTACATTTTTTTTTACATTTTGAATTGGAGTGAGAGATTCGTTGAGAATGGGGATGCGGGAAGTTGGGGGTGTTTATTTTTTCTGAGTATATGTAGGAGCAATTTCTTGCTAACCACTGATGCCAAAATGGCAATGACAAAGTCATTTTTTGACTTGTTACAGGATCAAAAAAACAAAAATTATCTAGTCTGCTACATCGGTTTTGTGCAAATTTGGCGTAATATCAAATCAAAACCATTGAATTAAACTCATACAAAATTTTCAATGCATCAAATGACTTGCATGAATGGGAGGAATATCAACGCCATCTTAAGTTGGCACTAAAGATGTAAATGCCATTTTTTGGCATTAACAAATGACCGGCAACGCATGGACCTTGATTTTGCAACAAAAACACTAGTCCCGTTCTAATAAGTGGTTTATTGATTTTTCTGGTTTTTCACACTTTACAAGACATGTCATTTTGCTCACATACACCAACTAAAAAGTTCAAAAAAAACATCTTAGTGGAACATGAATTTATGGCAAATACCATCAAAGGATAGAGTCTCGGTCATCCACTCACCAAGTAGATGATTATAGACGAGGCGCTAAAGCCTAAAAACACATTATCACTAATATGATATCCAAGGAGGGTTCTTTCAATAAAAATAAAAAAAGGGTTTTGTTACTACGTGCCCTAAAGGCACATTATAAAAGTACATTAACTCTTTTATTTGTCTCTCCTTTGCGGGAATTGTAAAGATATATACACTAACTAAAAAATCCAAAAAGCCAAAAAACCATCTTAGTGGATCATGAATTTATGACAAATACCATCAAAGGATAGAGTCTCAGCCATCCACTCACCAAGTAGATGATCATAAACGAGGCGCGAAAGCCTAAAAACACATTATCACCAATATGATATCCGAGGAGGGTTCTTTCAATAAGAAAAGGGTTTTGTTACTATGTGCCCTAACACATGATAAGAGTGCATTAACTCTTTTATTTGTCTCTCCTTGTACGGGGATTGTAAAGATAGACTAGTAGAGTATTCATTTCTTCTTTATTTTTCTCTCTTCAAAACATTAATGTTTTTTAGCATGGGACACAAATGCCCGCAACTTAATATGTCGTTCCCTCTATTTCCCCTCTTTTCCCATTGAACGTCCTCTTCTGCAAATAGTTCCATACATTTGAAATCCCTGTCAAACGGAACTTTCCACTTTTGGTACGGGCGCATTGTGCTTCTTTTCATGCCCAGTTTCCCATTTGATAAAATTAAGATTTGATAAAATTAACTCTTGATTTTATCAAATGAGGAAGAAAGTTGATAAAATTTTAAATTTTTTAGTACAAAAATCTAAGATTTTATCACATTTCCTTCCTCACTTGATAAAATCTGGGACAGTCTAAGAGTGTTTTGGACGACCAAGATGGGTGCTCAGGCACAGACCCACCACCCAAAAATTGCTCCTAATTAGCAGAAAAAAACAAAATCTTCAGCTCGTGGTTTTCATCCAGCACCCACACTTTACTTCAAGGGTGGTCACGCAAATTCTCACTCTCACTTCCTATTTATCCGATACAACTCACACAACCACCCACAAAAACAACACACATAAAAAGAGATGGCAGCTCTTGGAACTCGTCTGATGGTGTTGGCGTTCGTTGTGACGGCCGGAATAATAAATTCCGGCAACAACATGGTGTCGGGCCAGTGCAGGGGCGACCTGAACGGCTTGATGTCACAATGCGCGGTGTTTGTTCAAAAACCGGGCCCGAAGGTGAACCCATCGGGGGAATGTTGCAAAGTGGTCAAGTCCGTTGATGTGCCCTGCGTTTGTGACCATATTCCGAAAGAAGCAGAGCAGATGATTAGCATGGATAAGGCGGTCCATGTTGCTGAGTTCTGTGGCATTCCGCTTCATCGTGGCATGAAGTGTGGAAGTAAGAAAAATACTAGTACTCCCTTCTCTTGCTTAATTTACACATTTTAAAACCATTTGTGCCCGTGTCAAAATAGTACTCCCTCCGTCCCAATTAAAGTAAATAATTTTTAAATTATTTCGTACCAATTAAAAGTTCTAAGTGAGATGTTTTCAAAAGGTTTATAGATATTATTATAAAAAAAAATACATGAACGCACATTATGTTTATTTCGGAATTTGAACTGGCTCCTCAGAAAACACCAACAATTGGGGTTCGAACCATTTTCCAATGATATTTAGGTGTAGAAGTGCTAACAGAATGTAGTAACTGGGAGGGGATGTGTGTTGTGCACGGTTGTGGGGCTACTCTAGGTCCCGTTGTTTGATTCGAACAATTCATTTTGTTCGTCTCATCGAGTATGTATATTCCGCATTAAAATTAAGGATCATTAGATATCAGTAACTACATATGTTTCCAAACTGCATTTTTATAAAAATAAAAAATAAAAACAAAACAGTTACAGAAACATTGGTAGGTGATTTTTTTTCACAGAACTATAAGTTAAATGGGGACCGGTCAAATAGTTATGGATGTCCGATCAATCTTAATTTTTACGTGGGATATATACGCGATGAGACAAACAAAATGAACGGCTTGGATCAAGCAACGGGACCCATAACCATGCACAACACGTTTGCACCCCGCACAACACAAACAGGACGCCCGTAGAAACTAGTAGAATTTTATTGTATCGGCCAAGTTATTTCCACCGCTGGTGAAAACAAATGTTTCCTCCAAATCGATTGCATTGTGCCACATGTTCATGTTCTACTATTTAGGACCAATGTTTGGACACATGGCACAATGTAATCGATTTGGAGGAAACATTTGTTTCCACTGATGGTGAAAATAACTTAATCTCATAGTGAAAATAACTTAAGACCAACGTTAAGTACATTAACTCTTTTATTTGTCTCTCCTTCCGCGGGAATTGTAAAGATATACAGTATAGACTAGTAGAGTATTCAATTCTTCTTTATTTTTCTTTCTCAAAACATTAATGTTTTTTAGCATGGGACACAAATGCCCGCAACTTAATTTGTCGTTCCCTCTATTTCCCCTCTTTTCCCATTGAACGTCTTCTTCTGCAAATAGTTCCATACATTTGAAATCCCTGTCAAACGAAACACCTTGTCTGGAAAAGTTTTTTAGAATCGGTTTTCAAAACCCTTGAAAACCCTTATTGAAAACCTAAATGGGTTTTTGAGATATGGTTTTCAAAATCGTTCAAAAAAAAAAGGGACAGAAAATCCATTAGGAAACCGAACAAAAGAGAGTTTTCGAAACCCGATTCCGAAAATCCAAACCAACAAGCATATGCATGGTACGGGCTCATTGTGCTTCTTTTAAATTCAAATGGATTTTCCAACCAGAGAATGAGAATCATCACGATCAGTGGACTTCGCCTTCCAAGAAACCACTAGTCAATCCCGAATCTTTTCATAGGTACCCCGAATAGCCAGATCCAGATAAAGGGGGCCGCGTACGATAGTCAAAAGCTGGACTATCATTTTTGCTAACATTTTCAATCTAGTCAAACCAACCCCAAAAACAATTTTGGTACGGGCTTATTGTATTGGTTAAGTTGTTGGACTTGGTTGTCTCGTGGACTTTCTCATGTAGTGTTCCGGATTGATAGTTTGTACTTCATATGTGATGTAATTAATCTCTCTTCTATCGATTGACAAAAAAAAAATGCAAGATGTCCCCAAAGATAAAGGCTCATATATGCAATTTACATGCAGAGCTTTATGTTTATCTAATCCTTAAACTTATAGAATGGAATATGGGTCCAATTTAGCGACCATACGAGGAAGTTGGTACGTATTTTGTTTGGACCTTAAAACCACCTTACACGCCTGGTGCAAGGAATGAATAATATTCCTTCGCAGACCTACAAATGACTTTGTTTTATTTTAACTTTATTTGTAACTTCTCAGTAGTTTCTTCAATGGCACACTGGGACGGAGGCTTATAGGGGTGGAAGTGGCACATGTCATCCCGGCTTCGAAAAAAGAAATTTTTTTACATTAATGGAAATCGATGTGGTACTTATCGATGCTCAAATAACTAAATACAGTAATTGAATAAATAAACGGTTCCAATCATATAGGAAAATGCTAAACTCAGGCGGAGGATAATGTGTAAAAGATGCGTCAATATGCGAAAAAATATATATTAATATCCGTGAAAATATATTGTTATCCGTGAGATGTGTTTTGAAATCCAACCTTATTTGTTTTTATGCTCCTATTATCCTCTGCCTAATGGGCGGAGATTAGCAAGACCATAATATTTATACGGCTTTTATTTAAAGACCATGAAATACTTGGATCAAGCCTTTGTTATTTGCAAAACAAAAAAAAATAAAAACTCAAGATAAAGTTTGATTTTAGGGTACACTTTCACTTTGTAATAATTTTCACAAACAAAATGTAATAACAATTAGTTGACTTCCATCGAAAAGTGCAACCCCCTAAGCCAAACCAGGCTCCGTACTTGATGACACATCTTTAATTTGAGAAGGTTGGGAGAATCATGAGAAAGAGAGAGAAGCTCACAGGCTAACTCTATTACATACTGGTTTAATTAGTGTAATGGAACAGAAACCGACCATAATCAAGAGAAAATAATCAATCACAATAATTTGCTACAAATAACATTTAAAATTATCCGACATATTGATTAGGGACAGTGGCATCGATACTAAAGAATGATGGTCCTATGAAGTAGTATGAACTACCTTCAATGCTTTAGGTGACTGCCGCTAAAAAGAGAGATGCTACATGCACAGACGGGAGTACACAAATCCGAACATAAATATATCAAGAATCGTCCGATGCACGAGAGCCTCGCACAGTAAATGCAAGGCTCATACTTATCTGACGGTATCGGACACATCTGTGCAATTTTGTCTGTGTACATAGCATTTATGGACTAAGGTATTGACCTAGAAGACCCTCATTCGACATCTATCGTTCTTTCGACGCATTTTCTGTTTGAAACATGAGATTCTTTTCATATGATCAAAGCAAATTGTAGCGTCAAGAATGTCTCGTAATAAACTAGTAAACTACTTGGGGCCTTGGGCTAACTTTTTTTGTTACATGGGCAGATGATTGCTATTGAAGTCCCAAAAAGTGGCTCTATGTGACAGACCTCAAATGCGGTTGCACGTGAGAAAGGATGTTAAGAAATATTGTCTCACATTGCTTAGGAAAGGAATGGGTGATCACTTAATATATGTTGGGACCTCTCCACTCATTGCCAATTGGTTTTGAGATGGACATAGAGTTTCCACATGGTATCAGAGCAGGGCTCATTCCACTCCACATTAAAAGAAAAAAAAATTCACAATTCACACCCCACGACAGACCAGCAAAAAGGCTACACGATGATAGGACCCAAAAAGTGGCCACACGTGACAGACCTCAAATGCGGCTGCACGTGAGGGGGGATGTTAAGAAATATTGTCCCACATTGCTTAGGAGAGGAATGAGTGATCACTTAATATATGTTGGGACCTCTACACTCATTGTCAATTGGTTTTGAGATGGACATAGAGTTTCCAGAGAAGTTCCCTATTAGTACAATAAACTAATGTTGATTAAAGTTTACAGATAGTAATGGGTTTGGTATGGGTTGGTCGGCGATTAACATTGTACAAAATTTTCCAGTACGAGCCCCCATTTTCTTATACGATGTTGACTTAAAAACCTATGTTGAGTACATTTCACTTAATAAATCAACTAATAGTACTAGGAAGACACATTTGAATTTGGTTCTGGAGTGAAGATCGAACCAAATTCACACCTCCTGATAAAAATATGTGGAACAAACTATAACGAATTGTCCGAATAACTTGCACACGTCAACGACTCAACATGGATTGATGATCCAATGGTCGCGATATGCACCCCTAGAATAAACACCACAGTAGTTTGATTACTAATTTGGACTTCGGTAATTGCCATCCCTACCTCCTGGTAAATATATGTGAAAGAGACTATAACGAATTTTCCGAATAAACTTGCACGCGTCAACATGGACTGTTGATCCAGTGGTCGTGTGTGCACCCCTAGAATAAACACTGCAGTAGTTCGATGACTAATTTGGACTTCGGTGTTGCGATTTCAAACAAAACGTATAATAGCAGTAGTCTTGTACACTGAAGTGTCTTTTATGAAAGGGAAAAACTTGTCAATATATAGCTTAACATCCAAAATGATCTCTTCATGCAAGGGAAGAACAAATGACCCTTACAAATTGGCAGACCCTTACTACAAAGTGTCTTCAAGCTTTGTGCTAAAAAATATCCTATCCTCTAGAGAGGGAGAGAGCTGCTTTCTAGTATGCACATGCGTAGTAATCTTCCAATGGTCCCAAACACCCTTTCAGGCATGAATGGAGTAGACATATTACAAAGTTAATTTGGGCCACCTTACGCACACTTCGACTAACTTTCTCCTCAATCCGATTCAAAGTCAGGCCATCAACTTTTGTCTAATGAACCGTTTTCCCTCTTTTTTTTCTCTTATCAAACAGGAAACTTAAAGTTGGGTCGGGGGGCCTGTAGTGAGCATTTCTCACTATAGGCTGTAGTGAGTAATAGGGACAGTTGATCTTCGTAATCGATGATTCAGATTCGCTAAGAATTCTAACCAGTCAAAAGATAAAAACATATCTAAATCATTGATAGTCGCAATGACGACTCAGATGCTCACTACAGGGCCTCGGTTCCGAAATAAATTGTCGATTATGTCCCTGAGGAAACAGCCCTGAAATTGAATAGTAGCTTTTAGCTGGCATACTATGATTTGTCAACGGATTAAAAGTAGCCAATCCCTAATAAGACCACCCCAACAGCTTGTTAATTCAATAAAGCACAAAAGTGGTCCCCCCAGGGCCCCAGTGAATAACTTTTCGTTAGTATCCTATTTGTGTGTCAAACTAGCCGTTATACCTTCCCCCTTCCATTTAACTATACAAAAAGTTCTCAACAAGCAAGAAATCCGTGTTTCCTTCAAGTCTTTCTCACAACTCCGCTCCAACATGGAAAAGTATATGTCAGTGTTACTGTAATCAACACACTCCATAATATTCTAGAAACAGAATCTTCCTCAACGTCTCCTTCTCTATATAATTCTAAACTTGGCACCCAATTCTCTACTTTTCACTTAATCCTCCACATCCCTTCTCTCTCTTCAAAACCAAAGAAGATCCTTTCTTTTCAGAACAAGGAGGATATTACCGTCGACAAGACGTTCAACTCGATGAATCTCCCTGTTCCAGAAACCACTCTGTCCACCCCATTGTTATCTTCTACACCAAGCACTAGCACCACAACCAGTGACACCGACGAAAGCCCCCCATCATCGCACCGGTTCGAGCTCCAAAATATCAAGTATCCAATTTCAACCTCACCCAATGGTGGGTTCAACTCGTATCGATCTTTGGCAGTCCTTTCAGGCCATATCGGCGCTGTTTCTAGCTTGGCCTTGTGTGGGGAATTCATTCTCAGCGCTTCACAAGGCAAGGACATCATCGTTTGGCAACAGCCTGATCTAAAGCAGTTCACGAAATTCGGACAAGGTGATGGGTCAGTTAAAGCCCTTGTCACAATTGGAAACAAGGTGTTCACAGCACACCAAGATAGTAGAATAAGGGTTTGGAAAGTATCAAGAAGGTCTGAAAATGTTTTTAGGCTTGTTGACTCACTTCCAACCACAAAGGACTACTTGGGAAAATTCATGAAGCAGAGCAATTATGTGCAAACAAGAAGGCATCACAAGCGCTTGTGGATCGAGCATGCGGATTCCATATCTTGTCTGGCGGTGCATGATGGGTTGGTCTATTCGGGTTCCTGGGATAAGACCCTAAAAGTGTGGAGGATTTCCGATTTGAAGTGTTTGGAGTCGATTAAGGCTCATGATGATGCAATAAATGGGTTGGTTGCGAGCAAGGGGATAGTGTATTCCGCTTCTGCTGACGGGAAAATCAAGGCGTGGGGAAAGGGAAACGATGGGAAAACGAATTCCCCCCATTCACTAAAGGGAATCTTGGAAGGTCACAAGGATGTTTCCTTGAATTCCGTGATCACGACCGAGGATGGGAAATGGGTTTACGGAGGGGGATCGGATGGGTTTGTTATGGGGTGGTTGGGAGATGAGGGATTTGACAGTTGGAAGATTGTTTGTGAAGTGAAAGCACACCAAATCGCGGTTTTGTGTATGTGCCTAGCGGGGGACTTTTTGTGCAGCGGTTCGGCTGATAAGAGCATCGGTATATGGAGAAGAGAAGGATGTGGTGGGATTTCCAGAGTTGGGGTTATCAGAGGGCATGAGGGGCCAGTGAAGTGTTTGCAATCATCAGGTAATAGTGTTGGAGGTGGGTTTATGCTCTATAGTGGTAGCCTTGACAAGAGTCTAAGAGTTTGGTGGGTTCCCAAAGACTCGAGCAAAACAGTGGAAGAAGAAGCCTCCCCATTGCAAAGTAGAGAAAAAAATGCTATGTTATTGTGTTAGGAAGTATTAGGGCTTGTGGGTGATGATGATGCATTGGTCCCTTTTTTGAGTGTTTCCAGTGCTTTACAGATCTAGGGTTTTAGTCTTATATGTATGGTCAAAAGGATATTTATGAGTTCTATTAGATTTGAGTGACGTGGAGAGGGAAAATCAAGGCCTTTCTCCATCTTGAAATTGGTTTTCAGACTCGGGTCATGTTGTATACTTCTTTTTGGGATCAGTGAAAAGGTTTTTTGGTGTACATCTTAGGTAGCAACCAAAGGGTTATTACAGGATGTGTGATTTCTTCATATGTTTCTTATTTTTATTGATTGTGACTTGTAATTTCTCAAATTGAGTGATTCTATCCAATAAAGATTGTGATCTTTGTTTCTTCAAAAGCAATAGGATAATACTCCCTCGGTCCTTAATTGTTGCTCCTTCTTTCTTTTTGACAAGGATTTGACCCCGGACCTCTTCTGATACAAGGGTGACCAAGTGAGGTAACCCCGATTGGTTAAAAATCATGTTCACATGTTCTTTGGCAGTTGTATATCTGCCTTGAATTCTTCTGTGATTTTCTTTTTTCCTTTTCATTGGTGTTAAACACTTAGTTGGATCTATTTTTGCCTAGGACAATGCTAAAACCCCTGAAGAACATGGCATTGCTACTCCAAATTGATCCGCACAATCTATTAGTACAAAACAAAGCAAAAATGATTTACTATGTAATCCTGATATCAGTGTTTATCTAGAGATGAGTGCAGGAATCTTTTCCTAAATTATAAGGCTGATTTGCACATTTTTCCCTCAATCAATCTGTTCTTTTGCACTTTCCTCACAGAAAGAACAAACTAGAGTACTAGAAAGAATCAGAAGATTCCAATTGTCGTGAACCAACCGACCTACTGGTGTAATTAACAAATTTTGTTACCATTTATGGCAAAAACTCATCAGCCTACTCTTTTGAGCAAAATTTTACAGCTCAGTTCCACCTATCCTCTTTGTTTCAATTCAACTCGAAGCGAGCCTTCACAAGAAACAGCCTAAAAATGGTACAAAATCGTTTCTAATGCAGGTTTCCCCTGTCAGTACTGTTTTCTAAGGAAGAAGAAACCAACCACCATTCATATTCGAATTTAGAAAATGGTTGTGATTTTTGCTGTTGAGAGAGAGAGAGAGAGAGAGAGGGAGTATTTTACTTTTGTTTTATGGTCCATTTGAAACAAAGCGAAGAGCCATCCAACAAACAGGAACAAAACTTACAAGGAAGGCAGTCATACCTGGCTAAACACTAGAGAAAGAATTGTTTTTGAAGGAGTTAGTAGCCATCTCAAGCAACAAACTGAAGGGGTCAGTTTCAGGTTACCGAAACCATTTCTTTCTAGAAGTTATATAAAAGAAGTTGAAACAATAACTTGTATTCAGAGCCGGCCCTGAGCTAAAGCGAGCATTGCGGCCGATTTAGGCCCCCAGAAAACCACAAAATTCAAGGGCCCCCATATTTTAGTACCCCTAGGTAACTTTTGTAATAGTACAATAAAAATATACATCGTCTACAAAAAAAAAAGGTTGAATGGACTCTCCATTCAAACTATTGAACATGAGATGGTGGACAAGATTGATTGTTCAGACATAATTAGTACTTTTGCTGCTAAAACTGTAAGAAGATTGATATTTAGATTATGTTTTTAAAAATCTTGGAAACTTCGGGATTTTTTTAGTTTTAGGATTAGTAATATTTAAGAGTTTCAAACCTTGGAATGTTTGGTTATTGTTTTAGGGTCATTTCTTATTGATGAATAGTAGTATTTGTTTTTTGGAAGTGTAATTTACCTACTTACATTTTGGACATTAAGATTTTTAAAAAGAACTCCTTTTAATTTTCGCTTTAAGCCTTTAAAAAGTCAGGGCTGGCTCTGCTTGTATTGAACTTTATACACCAAGGCACTCACTTAACTGAACTTTATACACCAAGGCACCCACTTAACTTGGAATTCACAAAAGCTTGAAAAACTGATCGTATAGAACAAGATAAAAATCAAGGCCTTCCACATCGTAAAGTTGTTTCTTCAGAGTTTTGAGTCTTATTGTGGAAATAGAATTTTGAGGAGTAATTCTTCGGAAGCAATCAAAGAGAAATTACAGAATGGCGTTCCCCTTTCTTGTACAGTTGGCGAATTTATAATTAGCAAATTCAAGGAAATAATTGATTTGGGGTAATCTTTTCCTTGGCAATGCATTTGACTTGCATTCTTTTGCATTTCCCCTTTCTCATCGGTTCTGTTTAAATCTATTTTTTGCTTCGGACAACGTTAAAATTCCACAAACATAGCATTGCTACTCCAAAATAAGGCATTGATACCACACAATAATTATTTCTTTTCTTTTGCATGCCAAAAGTAAGGATTGTTCGTTATAGTTAGTGAGGTTTGAACATCAGTCAAATGCATGGGAGTACATGGTGCATACCACTCCGCTTGCTACCACACAATAATTAGGAGACATAACTAAGATGATTAATAATCTAATGGTCATTTCGTGTCCGTTAAGAGATGAGTTAAGGAATGTTTCCCTAATTTTTTTTTTTTTTTTTTTTGGAGCTAAGTAACATAACGCTTTTGCACTTTCTTGCTTCAATCAATATGCTCCTTGCACTTTCTTGGGAAACAGGACACACTAGAGCCTCAAAACAAGGACTTTTTGTTGTTGTTGATTGCTGGTTCAAAAATTCTAGCCCAGATCCCTTTTTACCTCTGTGCAGCAACTCTACCCTCCTTGACACTCTTAGACTTTGTTCAAGAAAACTCATCAAGGTATTTTATTGAGCCAATAAACAAGCACTGCCTAACAAAGCCTAAGCAGAAAATGAGCACTCTTAAAGCCAGGAGAAAGCAGAAGACAAGGGACTAGATACAATGATGTTGAACAAGTGTTTTCTTGGAGTCCTGTTACTGGATTTACGTGAGCTTTATTTAGAATCTAATTTTACGTTGTATTCTAAAACTTGAGAATTCTTGTATAGCTCTTTCGTCCACGAGGAAATTTTTTATTTTATTATGCTCATCAATCTATCTTTTAAAGTTTCCTATGGGTGAAAAATATTTCATCAAGGTTCACATTGTAGTAGAAAGTCTTTTACTTCTGCATTTTCATGCTATTTTTTTTCACTCCAACAAAATCCGTCCATAAGTTATCCAAACACTGCATAAATCGTCCGGAAGCAATGATCTAACTAATGAGTAATTATTCCATGGGCTTGGCCCTTGGGGCACTGGGCACCACGTGGCGGTGCCCCAAGACCATGGAATAATTGGTCCTAACTAACAACCTGGCAAAGAGGCTGCAAATTTCACTCAATAACCATTCCAATTTTAAGAATACTGGATTATTATAAGTCTGGATTTGGCAAGAGAAAGGGCCATTTCCCGGATTTCCTTTTCCCTAATGCGACCTTCTTTATCTTTAGTTCTAACACTTTCCTTTTTCCTTTTTGAAACTGGACCAGACTAAGCCTCAAAAAATGGACTAGTCGGTTAATTCGTGTTGAAGGGAAGCAAGGAGTCTTCACCGTAAACAACCCAAAGAGCAGTGCTGCTTTACCTAAACAGTTTCTGAGAAAAAACTATAAGATTCGTTCATATGTATCTTTCACCAGCCACTGCTTTTCAAGCAAGAAGAAACCATCTACCCTTTGAATTAGACAATGGCTGCGCTTTTTGGAGAGAGAGAGTTTCTCTTTTCTTTTTGGGTCTATTTGAAAGAAAGCAAAGAGCCATTCAACAAACAAGGACAAAACTTGAAAGAGGGCAATCAAAACAGGCAGCACTCAGGAAAGAAATGTTGAGGTGGGGGGGATAAAAGCTAAGATTGAACATTAGAAAAATCAACAAAAATAGATATGCACAAGCATTTGACATGGATTTGCATAAAAATGGGCAAAAGGGGGGAGATTGAGACAGGAGATTACACGAATGTACCAGCACTAACTTTCTGAAGTAATTTTTTTTTTTTTTTTTGAGAAAGATTGGCTTTCTGGAACAATTATTTTACAGTTAGGAATTTTTGTGGTGTAACTTGCATTAATAGAATCTCATCCACAAAAAACTTGCATCAAGAGAAGAAAAGAACAATGTGCTTTGAAGAACACTTTTGCAGTTTGTCAATGCCCCGTCCTTATTCTTCATTTGCTTGCTAGGAAACTTGAGGTACAAGATAATAAATTACTTCTACGATGCTTTCTTTTGATAATATCCAAAAATATCTATACGAATTAATCCTAGACAACGTTGAGTGGAAGCTTTTGCTCCTAAATCATTAATCAGTAAACTTTCCATTCAAACCTAGCAAGAAGTTTTATTGAAATCAAGAAAAAAGAGGATAGAGACAAGAACAAGAGGATGAGTTTTGCAAAAACAGATCTTAAATGGAATGAGTAGATGACCATTTTGTTTGTTTTACAGTGGACCACATAAAGACTTCAGAGAAAGGAACAAGCCGACAACTCATTTTGAAGGAATTAGTAGCTCTCACGCAACAAAACAAAGAGGCCAATTTCAGGTTATCAAAACCATTCCAATTTAAGTGTTTAATAATGGTACATAGGAAGTTGAAACACTAACTTGCATTCTATATGACTAAATCAGCCAATCCTAATGCTATATAGCTTCAGCTAATATGTTTGAAAGCACTTTAGGCGCCAGAAATATCTTTCACAATGTAAGTATGTTACATACAAAAAACATTCAAGTATGATAGCACAATTGGACTAAAGAAATATGCAAATCATGTGAAACAAGACCTTGATGGCAAACCTTAGATTTAACAAGGAAAAATAAGAAAGTTGTGACGGCCGCACACTTAACTTGAATTAAGAAAAACTTAGAAGAATGCCGTGTTTTCAATAGTTGCCATTAATATATTTTCATAATGAAAACTTAATTATTGACTAACCACATGATTCATGAGGTTAGGACAAGGACCCTGGATTCATATGGCATTGTTAATCAAGAAGTGGTATTTCTACCCCACCATTAACAAGGAAAAGTACTAGGTTTTATAATATAGCACATGACAAGCATTCTCCTTTTTGATTTGGGTTAATGGGTTGTGCTAGTAAAAAGTATCCCATAATTAGTCGGCTCCCTATTTTTGTATCTCTCAATGTATTTATTCACCCTTTTTTTGCTGCCTAAGTGGAGAAAGATTCTCCACTTATGTGAGGATCAATCCCTAGCAAATGGCATAAATTTTGTGCAAGCATGTTTCAAAAAGCAAGCAGCTAGTTTTAGATCGACTGAAAGAAAGGAATGCAACTGAGCTAACCTTGACTTGAAAAACATAATTCGAATCCTACTCTTTTGTATCCCTAAATATTTTCTTATTCCAGACAGCACAAACCATTTTAAAGCAAAATAACAGTCGCTTTCCCTATCTGAATCACTGGGCGGTCCTGATTTAAAGGCAGTAGTATATCACACCTTCTTTTCTGCTTTACAAGGGCATACCTCTTCTTCTTGATGCTGCTGCGTCTTTGTGGATATTGAACCACATAACCTAGAGGCGAAAGCAATGGCCGTTGAAGCTACAACATAAAAAGAGATGTTGCCTTGGGGAAAAGGAAACTGCTAAGGCCATAAAATTTCTCTTAACAATAGGCACACACAAAGGGCCCTTAGAGTTCTAGAAACCAGCCTAAACGCTAGGGTAAACGACAAACTGCACCAATAGACGAAACTTAACCAAACTGATAGGTTTTGGTCGTTTTTTTTTTGTGTGTTAGCTAGTCATTTCCTGTTCAGTGTTGATTGTAAAAGTTATCATGCCAACCTATGTCAGACTGACAAGATTGTATTACAAATGTAGTGTAATCAATGAACCTACTTACCATTCGATTGTAACTGCTCGCAAAAACAAGAACTTATTTTTTATTGATTCTGGTTTGATAATTCCACATGCCTTTGCGCGTGACAAAGTCAGAGATTTTTTCCTGTTTTTTCCTCTCGTTCCTTACAGTTAATTGTTGGATTTATACTATTGATTCACATTCTTGTTGCCGTTTAAAAAACCGACCCAAATTTTGGTTCGGTGTAGAATTCACTTCACAGCGCTTTACGCCTAGAATGTAATCAATCCACTACTACAAGAACTGGAGTAACGAGTATTTATCCCATGTAAAATGGTGGAGATTTATTAAGGACAGCATTCAAATACATTCAAAACATGAAAATGCAGTAGCGACATTGTTTACCTTAAAGACATGAACCAATGAGATCCTGAGAATTACAGTCAGGCATCAACAACTCGAATCATTGGAATCCTTAGGTCGAACGCTGTTAACGATCCACGAAGCAGGTCAATCGATCAGGAAAACTGAGTAATGGATCATGAGGGATGTTGGAAAACCCTAGTAATTTAGATCATTCCAATCTTGATTTTGTAGATGAAGGTTTGCCGCCGAAAATTCGCGGGGAAATCGGTCGAGGAGTGAAGGATTAGACGCCGTCGTTTCCTGTCTGACAGCCCCTTTTGCTGGTGAGACCAGAATAGAAAAGAAAAGAAAGGGTGTGATCTCCCCTTATTAGCGAGAAAAAAGAAAAGAAATGGGTGTGGTTTCTCACCATTATCCAAATAATCATGAAAAATCAAACTCTCTCCCTCCCATTTTGATGATCAAACTCTTTCCGGTGACCAAATTGAAGGTTCAAAACTCAGTTTTGATCACAAAAGTACGTTCGTCTTGATGAGATGAAGATAACGGTGCAACTATGACAAGTCGACGACGATCTGACGAAGGGTGGACCGCACGTGCCGTCGAAAGTCGACAACGATCCGTTCGTCCTCCCACTCTCATGGAATCGCGCCACTTTTGATGAGAAACAAATAGGGCTTTGAAGGGGGTCTGGAATCTCACCCTCTCCTTCCATCTCTCACCTCTGGTGCCAGCCAAACGGGGGAAAGAAACCCTTTTCTCTCAAATCCCTTTATTCTCTCTCGAAAACCCTCCATCCAAAGGGGGTGTGAGAGTGAACAGAGGACTGGAAATGAGCGGGCCAAGCTTTAAAGTATTCAAACTTATCTCATTTAGAACAAGCCAAGTCTCAACTTAAGCTCGAGTGGATTCCAAATTATTGAGTTCGAGCTCGGTTTGTTTAGTATCGAGGTATTCAAGCTCGGTTGATTTATGAGTTATGAAATTGAGCTTGGTTACTAAATGAATTTAAAAATTGAACTCAAGCTTGACCTTTATTACAAACCAATCGAGCCGACTCAGTTGAGCCGAACCCAAAACAAGCTTACCCTTTAGCTTCAACTGCTCGTCATTAGCTCGCTTTCAAGCCCAGGTCACTTGGGTCACAATTAGAGGTGTCAAACGGGCTGGTCCGGGCCGGCAAGGCCCATTTAATTTCGTGTCAACCGTGCTTCGTGTCGTGCCGTGCTTCGTGTCGTGCCGTGCCATGCCAGCCCATTTACCAAATCGTGTCGTGTCAGCCCATTTACTTAATTGTGCCGCATCGTGCCGTGTCATTTTTTAATCGTGCTGTGCCCGTGCCGGCACAGCTCCGAGTTTCGTCGGAAAAAATTTGTACAATCTAGCCGAGTTTCGTCGAATTTTTTTTTTTTGGGTATAACTATAGCTATATTTTTTTTGGGGTATAATTTTTTTGGTACATTAAAAATTAGTATTTGTTGTGCTATGCCTTGGACAGTGCCCTGTGCTGTGCCGTGCCGTGTCTAGCACACACCGTGCCTTGCCCTTGTCGTGCCCGACCTAATTTCGTACCGTGCCAGTCTAAAACTGTGCTCATGCCGTACCAGCCCGGCCCGTTTGACACCTCTAGTCATAATGTGGAATTTCTGACGACTAAAATTTCGTTTGAAACTTGTGAGAAAGAAATATAGAAATAAAAAAAAAAAACGTTCTCTCGTTTGGCTTCTGGACTAGAGAAAGGGAAGGCAACTTTCAAAAACAATTTCAACTTTTCCTCCAATCTCTGTTTATCTACTCTTCTACTTCTTTTAATTACTTTGCCTTCTTTTTCTTTTCTTTTCTTTTCTTTCTTTTTTTCTTTTCTCAAGTTTCGACAGTGCGTGACTACAGCCACGGACACAGAATTTGCAAAATCATCTTAATCATTTGAGTTAACAATTTTGGGTTTATTCAAATTTCGGGACGAAAACATAGTGTTTCAAAATGTCTGGGATGAAAAGTTATTGCGCCCCATTAGAGAGAACCAATATTTAAGCACTCCTAATTTCTTCTAAATGGTATCAGGCCTCAAGACTCAATGTGATGTATTCTACTTTGGTCGTTCACATTGTTTGTAAGAAGATTCAAACTTGCAATTTTTTTATTATTAATTTTTTTGATTCACCTTTTAGAACTCTGTGATTAGAAAATAACAAAACAGACTAAACTTAAAGCATGAAAACACCCAAAAAAAAAAAAGGGGTAAATTTCACTGACCTCCCCTGAGCTGTCTGACAAAAATAGAGACCTCCCCTTAGATTTATGAAATATCACTGACCTCTCTTCCTTTATCTGACAATATACAAATACCCCCTTCCTGTTATTTACCTCCAAATGGTGTTAAATTTGATGGTGAAGTTACGAAATCACCCCCAAATTTCTGGCCTTTATTCTCTTCTCTGTCACGCATACACGCATCCCAGGCATAAAAAATGATATCCGTGGTGACACCTCTCTCTCTCTCTCTCTCTCACACACACACACACATCTCTCCATGGCCATCAATGAAATTAAAGAGGACGCCTCCTCTGGAAAACCATGTTGAGGTACAATTTTTTTGTTTAGTGATGGGGAATGGTTGATTGCATAGTAGCCATGGCGAGGGCATCAATTGGGTTTTGGTTGGTATATGACCCAAGTGCAGATTGGGTTTTCAGTTTCTACCTTTCTTTTTCAATGTCAACTAAATCAGGTATTATGGCGGATTTGATTTTGCCCACCTTATGTTGAATTTTTTTTTTTTTTCCCTTGGGTAAGACGTGTTGAATTGGGTTATACTTTGTTGAGATAAGATCAGCTTCTTGAACAGGGTTTCAATTGCTAAGTGAGTTCAAAAAAATTGGGTTTCAAGTATCGGTAGGTTGCTTGCAATATGTGATACGGCTTTCATGGAGGAGGATCTTATAAGGGATCCCTTACATAAGTCTTATGTAAGGGATTTGTCGTTCGAGATTGAATTTCAATGATCCGAGACAATCCGAACCGTTAGATGTGTTTAAAACATGTTTTTAAGGTTCAACGCGAGGATTCGTAAAAAAAAATACCCGGTAGGGCTTGATCCAATCAGTTTTTGAAAAAACGCTATGTATAACGTTTTCATCGAAAAATGATTGGATCAAGCCCTTTCGGGTATTTTTTTTTACGAATCCTCGCGTTAGACCTTAAAAGCACATTCTAAACGCATCTAACGGTTCGGATCGTCGAAATTCAATCTCAAACGAAAAATCTCTTACATAAGCTATGTAAGGGAGCCCCTATAGGATCTTCTTCCGGGCTTTCATATACATTTAGATACAGGTTTCGATCCATACATATGCATATACAGAAACATGTAGCATAGCGAAACGTGTAAAAATAAGGACCAAGAAGGCACAGTGTGCGTGTGAGAGAGGGTGCAAGCGGACATGGTGGTGGCCTGGTGAAACCAAATGTGGAGAGAGAGAGAGAGAGAGAGAGAGAGATGTTTGGATTTTGGATAGGAAGAAGACGGGGTTACTTTTGACCTTTCAGTTCGCAATGTTATGAAACAAGTAGATTCTGTTTTCAGTTTAAAAAAAAAGTAGATTCTGTTAGATTTTTAAACAGCAATTTGACAGAAGGGGGTATTTGTATATTGTCAGGTAAAGTAAGAGAGGTCAGTGTTATTTCAGAAACTTCAGGGGAGGCTTGTGTCAGAAACCTCAAGGGAGGTCAGTGAAATTTACCCCCAAAAAAATCATTAAAAGAGAATTTCCAGTAATCTCAGCAGCAAATTATCTCATTATTAAAATTTTAAATACCAATTCTGTAAAGTTTACAGGGACTTCATAAACATAAAGACGCAACAAAATCATGAAAATGTAATCCCCATACATCTTCCATTAGCTTCTCCAACAGAGTGACCTGATTTTCATGAGCGCAACAAATAACTCCGTATTTCCGGAGTTATTTCCAGTGACGCATAATCTGGACTCCGACATCTCATAAGTGGCAATCAAATAAATGAATGCAATCGCTCTGTTGTCTTAGTTACCCTTATACTTGCTTGTAGAAGAGAACATACGCCTGGTCATGCAACAACTTGTTTGTCCCAATGGCAGTGACGGATGCATCATCGAAACGCAACCACTGGCCATTAGGGTAACGGGCATCTGCAGTGTAATGCCCCTTTGATGCTTCCCTCCCGTGGTGGGTAATTGTGGAAACAAGTTCATATCTTCGGCCCTGTATAAGCCAAGAACAAAAATAAGCAAAATATATAAATATTTGTCTTCGACTTCACTACCACCAATCTACAATATGGATTGTGGCACCACCACCAATTTGAATTGAATTTGAATCGTTTCTAGTACAAAGATATGATCCGTCAGAATTTTGATCATCTTTCACACCATTGTTTTTTAAGAAAAAACAATTGTTACATACACTGCAGATGAATTTGCACGTGTATGCAACATCGATCCTTGTGCTTGATAAGATGAGCAGTTTATCAAGCACAAGGACCAATGTTACATACACGTGCAAATTCAACTGCAATGTATACTGTAAATTGACCAAATTTCCATTTTCCCAACATCAAAAAGAAGAAAAATGGACTGGAAGGAACAAAGAGGCAAACAACCCCCAATAGCAGAGAAATGGGAAAGGATTTACTATCGATACTTTGCTTACCATTTACATCAAACAAAATTGATGGTGCTATAACAACTGTCAATTGTCATTACAGAAATTAAGACATTAAACAAAAACCATACAATTCCAGGCATTCAGGTTTAGCAACTCTAAATGAAGACCCTTCAATTCTTTGTAAACCGAAGTTGAGGAAATTAGACACCAAGATCATAAAGAAACATTACCTCAGTTGATGGAGAAACAAGCAATTCTCGACCAAGCACCAGTTCAGGAGGAAAGCGTATGGGTTTATGCAGTTTGGTGCTTCCATGGCTTCCGTAGCTGAAACGCATAAGGTGCAATATCATAATCTTTGGGAGTGTTTGTATGCTTATAGATTTTCTGGCAGTCACAACTCCAGCCTGCAAAACAGGGAAACACGTTTATATTAGCTATATCCAAATGCCAACACATTTATAGAATGGCCATACCACCTAGGTGACTATAAAATAAACGTAATTGATTCCTGAGATAAACTGGCACAAACTGAGCATTTAAGCAAAAAGCTCTCCAGCAGCTTTAGAAAATTGAAAGTCAAAAACAAGAAAGCATCTCAATCGAACATGATATGAAACGAATTATGAAATTGAACATGAGAATTGATGTACTTTTTCGCACTGACAACAAAATATTTTTTAATGATAAAAAGATTTAACAAAACTCAAATCCTTGACAGACTGTTGTAGCCGACGTGGATAAGCGGTTACCATAACAAAATTGCAGGCCATCTTGCGGAAGGAAAAGAAGAATGCAACTAAGTAGTTCGTGTAATGCAACAGCTCCTTCAGCTACAAGGAGGCATTTGAACACAAATCATGCAACACCTTGGATAGCAAAAACTTCAGGCAAAGACCCGTGCTGAAGAAAAACATCTTCCAAGCACTCTTCGAAAATTGCTTTCCAGCAATGGGTGATATATCAGCGGTATGGACTGAATACAACACCCGAAGAAGAATTTCGAAAGGAAATAAAACAAATTACCTTTCCAACTGTTGAAGTTCGGTACTCCTCAAGTGTTTCTGGGGCAGAAAATAGACGAAGAGCATCCTCAATATTACGAACAGCTTCATGAGAAATCTCAAGATGAAGCAAGAGAAATGGTTGAACAGTAGCAGACGCTTTATTTCCTGTCACACATACAGAGACCGAAATGAGTATGAAAGCCCAATATGTAACTAGAGCAAACTCATATTACACTAATACAGATTGCGGAAGATAAAAGGCAGATGAACACAACAAATCATCCAGATAAATGCCACTTTCTTGGAAGTGTCTGCACTTGTTAGCTCTCAGGTCCATTCCATCGCTGTGTTGGCATGTTGCAATCAAATTTTTGTTTTGGCCCAACAACAGAGAGATCGTATCACATAAATTGCAGAGCGATCCCAACAAAACACAATCAATACTAAAATAAGAAGGGAAACAAACAGAACAGAAACATTCTGACATCCAAACATAAACCAGACAACACAACTAAACCATTAAAAAGACAGATATGATCTAAGTGGCGTAATTTGAGTTCTTATCTTCAGTCCAAGATTTCCATATCTCATTTCAAATGATGCCTACAAATTACTGAACACACTTGCTAGTTACCAAATTTCCCCACCTTTTGCTCTCACAACACTTCTCAGTTGTCCTCCAAAAATAGAACTCAGCTCTGACGGAACAAAGTTCTGCGTTCTTGTGATGGCAGATTTGTTCTTCGGGCCAACTGTTTCCCATTCATCATCATCCGCAGAAGAGACCATATATGATTTTCCCCCATTAGAGCTTGATACTTGTCCTTCAAGCTTAAGTAATTCATCATGCATTTGATCCATGACAAAACTTAGAAACTCCTGTGCATCTTCCTGCCTGAAAAGGATAACAAAATGCCAAAAAAAATCTTTTGGTTGAAAAATGCTAAATGTACAAATAAATAACCAAATGTACGTCAATACACATTCTGAAACACGAGCATATGCAAAGGGCCGGCCCAGGGGTGAGCCCAGCAAGCCCCCGGGGCAACCAAAAAAAAAATCAAGAGATATATTATATATAATATTCTCCGGTTTCTAGCACATTAGCATGGTTGGTGCTGTTGGTTTGTGCGCCTCGACTGAAGGCAAATGGGCAAGGTTCGAATCTTGTGATGCCCTTTAGGCCAATTTATTTGCCTTATTTTTTTCGGATCTAATGTGGATAAAAGAAAATCCTTACATCACTAGTAGTACAATTTAGTTGTTATCTTTAGCACTTGAAGATGTTTCTCAAGTTCAAGATTCAATTATTTTCCATACCATATATTTCTTTATAATTTTTTTGTACTCTCTCTAGTTTATTTTAGTTTTACATCTAACTTTTCAAATCAAAGTCACAAAAAAAAAATTTATTGACAATAAATCAATTAAAATAATTTATTTTCACTTAACTAACTTTATAAAAAGATTTAAAATAAATGATTTGTATTGTTAAAAATAGTGTTCTTAGATGAGTAAAGTTAATAACATGATTAGTTAGAGAAAGCATATACAGTAGTAAGAGTGGTACTTTGTTATGTTTGATTCATTTTTTTTCTAAGTACAATTTTTATAAAAAATAATTTTAGTTAAATTACTAGAATACAATATTCAATCTATTTACCTTATATTAGCTGCCTATATTGAACCTTGTTCACAAAAACTTGGGCGCAATTTTTAAACTCACTTTAAGCCTCTAAAATATCAGGGCCGGCAAGCCATGTATTTGGCCAGATTTTTGATAGAGACACAAGTATTTTCTTGGTTCCTCGAGCTCTCAGGTCCCTACCTTGGTTTTTTGGTCCAAGAATGCAAACCATGCCTCTGTACGACATGCTTTGGGAGAACTGATTATCGAAAGAAAGAGAAACATACTTTTCTCTGATATAGTAAAACAAAGAAGAATTTGCTTAAGAGAAGCAAGGAGAATTTTTTTTTTCCGAATCGGATCGTGTTTATTATAAAGCACTATAACCGGGATTAAATTTTTGTTTTTATTTTTTTGATGCAATTCAATCTAAAAGCACAATGTAACGTTGATATTTTTTTTTTACTTGTACGATGTTTTTTTTTTATGACTTCATATTAATTGGGCAACCAAGCTGGGGGTCGGGCTTGGGCAACCCAAATACCAAGGCCGGCCCTGCATATGCACACAATAATCGAACAAGCATTGAATAGATTTTTCATGTAGTTGCTTTTAAGCTTCACTACTACTTCCTAATCAGCTTTTCACAGACCAAAAAGACTACTACTTGGTGATTCGACTTTTGAGCATGTCTCATGTGTTCTACCCCAATAATGTTAAGAATGCATGTTTCTAATCCAGAGTTTTTGCATTAATAAACTGCTGTCAAGAACCAGAACAGTTACAGAAGCACCATAAGCAGCAAGAAAGAAAAACTCTCCACAGAAGAATGAATCTTTCAATACACTACTCCCCAAGGTTGTAGACCCCGTACTGGTAAGGGCGGTACCGGCCGGTGCAACCCATTTTCGAGAAAAACGGGTATCTTCTACCTCTGAATTCGTTCCGGTTAACTTTCCGGCAAGTACCGGTCGATTCCAGCTGTACCAACACGTTCCAGCGGTAAATACCAGTTGGTGAAACCACCGGAGAAAATGGGAAAACAGAGAGAAAAAACAGCCGAAAATGGAGACACAAGCTTAAGGTGATGTAGATCTCGATTTTCCAGCGACCTCTGAGCATAAATCAAAGCATCGACTTGCAAATTTCAAATTGAAAAGAGAAATTGCAGAGTTTCTCCATGCTTCTTCGTGATGGGAGGATAGCTATTTTCTTCCTAGAGGGTAACGATCGACTGGTGTTTCACCTTTTGATCATATTTCCCTGGTTCAGCAATGGCAGCCGCAGCAAGAGGAAGACAAACTGAGAACCTAGGTTTATTGTACATTTATCTTAAATTTATTACCCATTTACCCCTGTAGTCTTCACTCTCTTGCAAGTTAAGTCCCTAAACTCTTACTCTCTTGTATGTTAAGTCCCTAAACTCTTACTCTCTTGTGTGTGTGTGTATTTATAGTACCGCTAAATCCGAAAAGGTACCCAGTACCGGCCAACACTGGTACCATACCATACCGGTAGGAAAATCGGTACCCAAGCCGCTACAGATTCAGAACCTTGCTACTCCCATAGTATCGCCAGCCAAAATATGCAAGATGTATCACACATCATAGAATAATGTGACACAGCCACCAGGAACTTCTCAACCGGACATAAACTGGAGAAAAAAGAAGCCACGAGAAAAACAAAAATAGAAGCACAAACCTTGGGCGGCCTGAGATGCTATTGGGCACATCGGGAGTAAAGTTTTGTAGCACCCCTTCAAACATGGTTGGCCTGAAAGGCTTGCCAGTTTCAATAACGGAAATATCTCTCCTTTTTAAGCTTGCATCTCCAGGCAAATCAAAGTCGGCAACGAACTCTGCAAATGCAGCTAATGTTGGATAGCCAACCTATATTAAAAATAACAAGAAACCAGCATTGGATGGCTTTCTCACAATAATCTAGCAAAAGCTTTTGATTCCTAGAGATAAAAAAGAGACAACCAAACAATACATTAAAACAACATATACCGATGATCAACTAAACCAGGGGACTAACCTTGGGAATGTTGCGAGTTTTTAGTCCTTGCAAGAGCTGAACAAAAGGAGAACATGAAAGAAGAGCCTGCAGAGTTGCATTTAGAAAGCATAAATTTCCTGAGTTGATTAAGCCTCGAGGTAGGAAGTCTCTAACAGCCACGGGTCCATTAGATGCCTTCTTGGTAACCTCTTCAAAAGGCAATGTTGGTGATAGATAAGCGTTGTCAGACCCATTGGAATTTACTTCCCTTGAACATCCACCATCAAGAGCTTCCAGTTTTGAAAGAGGTGATTGGTTCGGCGGACCACGTTCATCCGATAAGTGCAAAGGGGTCAAATCAATGCTATCTTCACTTCTCAATTCCCCATTGCCATTACTAACGGGATGATTACGAGCCAAGTTCTTCACGACTCCATTTTCCTTTGATTTTCCTGAAGCTGCTGGCAAGGGAACATTTTTTGTTATGATACCATTTCCCTCAATGCCCTTATTAACATGAGAGGGCTGAGAACCTATTGGCCCTCTGGAAGAATCAAATTGAAGGTGTGCTTCACCATGGAAACCACCAAAAGACAATTCAGTCGCAACATTAGGAGAAACAACCGGCAGTTCTTTCTTTTCCACAGGTTTCTCAGTCTTCTGAGGCGACTTCAGGAATGATTTAGTTTCATCCTCAGTGAAAGACCCAAATAATAATACCTGCCAGAAGTTTAAAAGAAACAACAGAAATGAACAGGTCAATCCTGAAGAACATAAATAGTACAGTTTGACTTCAATCAATCGTCAGTAAAATCACAATGGGAGAGATAAAGATGGGTTTAACAAAAAAAAAAAAAAAAACTAGTATTTCAAGAATGTTTCAGCATACTTGCCTCAATATACTCTTGACTCAATCTTATAGCTCGTAACTTCACATGTCATATGTGTGTTTGATTAACACGTCCCAAGGGTTACCCAATGCTACTTGCATTCCACAAGTACACAGCTTTCATCCGGTAAAAAACACAACGGTACATACTACATAGGTCTGATTAAATTTTTTTTCTGTCCACGGTGGCTGCAGTGGCTGCAGACAACACCAAGTTACCAGGATCAAGGCTTTCCAAGTAAAGTACAATCATGAATTATCTGACAGAAAACCTAAAAACTATCCTTATCTGTCTCACGGACCCTAACCAGAACACTAAAAGGAGAAATGTGAACTGCGACACAGACCACCTGTCTCTAGGTTCTTGCAGAAAACTATGATCACACTATTGTATAAAAATATTGTTCGTTCCTATTGCACCAAAACAGCTCAGAACAATGTCTCATAGAAGTTCACAGAACTTCCATGTACAACCTTAATCCTCCTGGTAAATTTAAGTTATGGCCCATACAAAATACCCTTTTTTCTTGTTTAATTCGATTAAATCACGTAACAAGATAAGACAGAATTGACAACACAACCAATCAAAAGTTTTCCAGTAATCCACAATCAAGTATCACAGTCAGACGGCACTATCTGCTGGTTCGTTTTTTGTAGACTTTCGGATCCTAACCGAGAAGCCCAAAGAGAGACAAACGATCACCGACCCCACATTCCTCATAACAACAATTCGATTTTATGAAAATTCAATCGCAAAAAACCAGCATTCCACACCATCCATGAAGTTACAGTCTTTAGTAACATTCATAGTCTATATACCTCTTCTTCACACAAAATCGCTAATAGAATCAAACCCAATTGCGAAAAAAACATAACCTTCAAACCACATCTGACCACTTTCAACAACAATAACCCAGAAAAGAAAAAGACATGTCAATACTAACCTTAGAACCGCTCATGATGGGCAGATAACAGAACACGAGAAGAAAAAGGCCTTGAAATGGGTGTAGATTGTCGCCGTTGAAATTGAGACGGAGATTGTCGTATACAAAAGGAATTAAAAACTACGGTTTGAGGAGGCCGCCGAGTTGCGCAGAGGGAGGCGTCGCCGATGGTAGACATGAAATAGGGAGAGACTGATGAGAAGGAGAGAGAGGAACAGAGCATTTAATAAGGAACGAACAATCCTCAGTTTGGCTCTGATGGAGGAGGTGAGCGGAGGATCTGGGTGGTGTCAGGCGGCGCATCGACCGTACAAAGAGAGAGAAAATCTAGAGAGAGAAAGGGGAGGAGGAGGAGTTTGAGTAGGATTTGTTGTCCAATTTGGGTTAGGGTTAGGTTTTGGAGAGTCGGAGGAGTTTCTCAGTTCACATATGATGGTCAGGTTGACTGCATTGTTTGGATTTTTTTTTACATGTATCCGTGTGTATGTAGACACCAAGAGATAAAACCAAACAAAAAAAACAAAATATAAAAAGTAGTCTTTTTTTTTTTCAATCATTATAAATTTTGTTCAACTCGATGGCATACAAGAAACATTAAGGATCACTTCCCTACTAATTCAGTTTGGAACATTTTCCCGCTAGATTAGAGGGCCGTCCAAAGATAGGACAAACTTGGCTATCGCATTAGCCACTCTATTACAAGTGCGGGAAACAAAATTAAAGGAACAAGAAATAAAATTATTAGCTAGCAAAAGTGTGTCCTTGATAATAACATCCAAGCATGCCTTGACAGGAGAATGGCCTTGAAGCATCTTGATCACTGTTTGCGCATCCCCTTCCACCTCATACTTCTATCACGAGACCAGATTTCAGCCCCTAAAGCAAAGCGGAAACCTTCAGCTTCAACCATTTCGGCGGACAGACTACATATGAGTGGTATGGCAATAGCACCCATAATGTTTCCATACTGATCGCGCACCACTCCACCCACTCCACCCCTACGTTTGGCTACATCAAAAGCACCATCCACATTAATTTTAAGAATTCCTATCTCAGGTGGTTTCCACCGTAGAATCTCGGCAGCTTCAGTCCCTTGATTGTTGTTGCGCTCCTTCCTAATTGCTTTGTAGAAACATATCATGTTCTTCCACTGCCCGGTCAAGAATTTCTGTTTCATCGTCCACTATTGCTTAAAAACCCAGCTGTTTCTTGCAATCCAAATGTGCCAGCCGATAGTGGCAAATAAACCCGCAGCCTCCGCTTGTGTCTCACCATTAGTCGTAATGCCCAATTCCTTCCATAAGTCCCTCAAGTGTGTGTCGCTTGTAATTTCTAGACGATATCTAAATGGGGATAGCAACCATACTTTCGAAGCTCTAACACAATTAAAGAACATATGAGATGATGTTTCTTTCGTCATTCCACATAAAGAGCAAATCGAGTCCACCAAAATCTTCCTTTGAGCGAAAACGAAATATAAGAATAACAATACAATGTTAGGATTATTTTGCAATACAGTACATACATATTTTAGAATTGTTGGATAAGTGAAAATATCATTTTAATAGTAAGGGTGTCCAAAAAACCCAAATAAACCAGTTAACCCAACCGACTGGACAAACCGATCTATTTGGATAGGTTTTGTGGTTTAATGGATTGGTTGTTCTAAAAAAATAAAAACCGGATTGATTTAATAAAATACATTGTATCTGTGTGAATAAAGAGTTACATGACACATCATACTACCCTCCAAATTTTTTGTTTCCCGCAAAACGCTTCCACTCCCTTAGAACTCTTCCAACTGCATTTTAGTAGTTGTTTTAGTTATTTTGTTGGATTTCTAGATCTATTTTGTGGACAAATTCAATTTTTAAAATTAACGAAGCTTTTGCAATTATTTTAAGGGAGAGTTAATTAGACATCCTATACATAAAATATCATTATGATTCCATCCTATGAGATTTGAATACTTATGATTCCATCTTGAAATTCAAATAAACCCCAAAATACCCTTTCTCTCCCCTAATCTTTCTTAATATCTCTCTCATATCCTAATATTTCTCTCCTGATCTTTCCTAATTTATCTCAATCTCTCTCTCTCTCCTACCTTGAAAAATCTCTCTCTCTCTCTCTCCTACCTTATAATTCTCTCCCTCCTAATCTTATCATACCTAAAATCTCCAAACAAAATTGGACATAAATAATCATGCATGAAATTTTAAACTAATGCACCAAAAAAAATGGTAGATTAATGCACGGCAAAAAATGATAGATTAAACATGAAACATATGGTAGATTAATTCACAATAAAATCACAACCCAACCCAAAATTAATAAACCATCTTTTATAGTATAAAATCACCGAGCATGGTTTATATGTCCTTTATTTCATACAGTGAATAATTGAATATGGTAAATAAATCAATAAACCATATTCATATGTACTTTATTTCATACGGTGAACATAGTTTATTGATTTAGTAAATCACCAAAATCGTAAATCAATAAACCATATTCACGTGGTATAAAATAACCATCTTTTAAAGCACAAATCACTAAAATGGTAAATCAATAAATCAAACTCACGGTCTGAAATAACCATCTTTTAAAGCATGTGTGAATATGATTTATTGGTGTACCATTTTTATTGTACCGAAAAAGCACAAGCCTTGAATAGAAAAAAAAAACACCACCAACAAGAAATTCTTAGCAAAAACACTCAACATAGTCTGTCATTGTGGCTTCTCCTATTTTGGAGCAGTCTTGATCTCTCGACGACGGCATCACGGCTAATTGAGTGGTTATGATCCTCGGTTGTTGCACAGAAGGCGATGGTGTTGGGGCCGATCAAGTCTTCGGGGGACTTCTTTTTTACGGGCGACGGCGCGGCGGCTATGTGTGCCGGAAGTGGGCGACGATGGCCATGGCAGACCACCCAAGATGGATTGGACTCGTCTATCTCGGGCTCCAGCAATGCAGATATCCATGGAAACGAGATATGGAGAGAATGAGAGAGTGTGTGATAGATCGGCTGAAACAGGTTTGGAATTGTTGGTGTGAGTTGTTTGATTTTTTAAGATTTGAGGGGTTTGATTTTTCTTGAACCTGCTTGAGGATTTCGATTGGATTGGGAGAGAGAGAGAGAGAGAGAGAGAGAGAGAGAGAGAGAGATTCGTGGCAATGATCTAAGGTAAGTTACAAATTTCCTAATTAATAGGCAATTATCTAACCAACAGATTCCATTCAAAATGGAAACTTCCATTTACTTACTGGATACCTTATCTTTTGATCCGGATTTTTTGCTCTTATAATTATCATTAGAATATACAATTAGTATAGGCTATATACTACTAAAATAATTAATATAAGGGCACAATGGTCCGATAATACATTTATAGGATGGAATCATAAAGATTCAAACCTCATAGGATTGAATCATAAGTCTAATTTTGGTATAAGATGCCTAATTAAAATTCTCTTATTTTAACTATGAAAAATAACTAGACGTATAGATACACTTTTCTTTTATTTTTTTGTTGTCAATCTTTGGATGCTAACATGGTTTAGAACTAGAAACCGAACCGGTCGAATGATTTGGTTGTGGTTTGGTTCCATAGTATAACGGTCTGGTTATGATTTTCAATTCTTTGGAACCGTTATATATAGTTCGGTTCCTGAATTTCTGTAGAACCAGTCTAATCCGGACCATGTACAACCCTATTTTATAGTTCTAGAAAACAAAACAAATGGTAGTACTTATTGTTTAAGGTCAACAAGCATTTTAAGAGATCCTAAATTAGAAGATCAACAAATTAACGAGATGGAACAAAAAGATCAGAACAAGATGGAACAAAAAGATCAATCTGATGGTTTAAGTCCTGAAACTTAAAAATATACTCATATGCATATTTGATGAGTCATACGAAGCTTTGTAGCTTTGTAATGACTTTAAATGAGCTTATTGTCAGTGGATCTCATAAGATTTGCTAGTGGATCGCATAAAATTAGTCAAACTACATATAAACTGACCCAGACACCCGAGTTTTATTTAATATCCAAATTACTCTGCTAGTAAATGGAAAGATTAATCCCTAAGATTTAGTCAAGCAGAGCGCAAATTTATTCGGACATCTTGAGTTATAAAAAAAATTGAATCTGTTTTCCAATATTTTCTGATTGTATGGTCTCTTTTCACAATTTCTTTAAAAAAAAAAAAATCTCAGGTGATCCCAATTCCCACCTCCTCAAATATGCAACAAAAATCCTAAGGAGGGTTCGTAGTGACCTTAATTATGGGCTTTCTAAAATCTTCATTTGCGATCGAAGATTGGTACACAAAAATTTATGTGTACTTCATGAACTTTGTGGATCGAGTACTTCGCCACCTCGACAATTCTAGGATACATACCTTCTGTCTTTCCACTTTCCAGTGATACTTGGACGCGAGTGCAATTTTGTTGACCCTCCTTAAAAGAGGGTCAACAAAACCCTACCTCCTATTGATTGAAATGTGTGGGTCCCATCATAAAGTGATGTCATGTTTACCACAATGTAATGTATGCAATGCACTTTTTGGTAAGTATGACATCACAAAGTGGTGGGACCCACACCAATTCAACCAATAGGAGAGAGGGTTTAATTGACCCTCTTTTAAGGAGGGTCAACAAAATTGACGCTCTCGGACGCATCTCTTGTCAAATGCTTGGAAACGGGTGGTGGCGGTCGGGTCGTGTTATGCATGGGTGCTCTGGTACTGGTAATGTGGGCAAAAAGAGACGATGGTGAGAGAAAGGGAGAGGAAACGGATTGGGAGAAAATTTGTCGCTTTTTGGGGGTAGGTTATTTTAGGACTAAAAATTGTGTTTTTGGTAGGAGGGTGGGAGGAGGGTCGAATTGGGAAAATTGGAAAATTGTTGGATTGTATTGAGCAAATTATGGTTTTTTTTTTAGAATTCTAAGTGGTAAAAAAAAAGTGGGAGAAAAATAGCAAAAATTGGGTTGTGAATAGAATTTGCCGCCTCAAAATAGTCCACAACAAAAGGCTCTTTATATACTACAAGATAGAATAGATATGAAGGGGTAATTTTGTTATTACACAGATTCGATTAGGTTCGGTACGGTTCAATTCGGCTTGGGGAACGGTTCGGTTATTAGTTCAAACCCGACCCGACCCGAACCCGAACCCGTTCGGTTATCTCACATCCCATACCATACACGCACCCGCGGGAAATATTTTGGTTATGGTTCGGGGAAAAAAACGGTTTTAGTTCGGATACCCATCAGTTCGGTTGAGATTGTCATCCCTATCCCCAACATGTCCAAGAGTAACAACGAATATACAAAAAAAAAAAATCAAACACATATACAGCCATGTCTGACGCATGTCCGGGGTGTTTTGTGTCCATAACCGACACGTGTCAGATACAGATACGTGAGGCCGGTAAACATGTCCGTGCTTCTTAGCTTCCGCACCACAGAACAAACATCAAATTACCATACAATAGGATGCCAACTGGCACAAAATTCCAAGCCTCCTGATTGCTAGAGTGAGAAAGGACTCCATACAAGGAATTTGAAGCTGACTGTCAAAAAGATTATATGTAACCTTTTCCCAATCAAGCAGCCCTATTCGTTTGATCAAAAAAAAAAAAAAGCAGCCCTATTCAGCAAATCAACCTTTTATTCTTCATTTTGTTAGCTAAAAGAAACAAAACTAGGACTTGCATAGCAGCAGAAACAAGCAACAATAACAATAACAGAACTCATCTAGTCCCCAATCATCGGAGGTATGGGCGGGGATGATTGATGATAGACATAACCTTTGACAACATGCAACTGGGGAGCTACATGGATATTTTGTTGCAGAACCATGCCCCCAAATCAAAGCCAAAAAGCATTAAGGAGGACAGGCCTAGAGACCCAAAAACCAAGGGATCTTATCACCTCCGAGAAAACCAAGGGATCTTATCGGTCCATCTTATGAATCTGTACCTCACTTCGCTCATTGCAATATGCACCCTACTAACACATTGAAGCAAAGTGATAGCAGAAAGCCAGAAATACACACATTTACTTCGCGGAAAGAAGAGTTTTGACGGAGTGGTAGAATCAACCAAACATTTGTTATATTCAAGATCTAGATGAGATAAACAATAGGCAATGGAAGCTACATGATTTCACAAACATAAAATGATTTCCAGATCTGTTGTGTGATTTTGTGATAAATCGACCCTGTTTGTTTCAGGATTGGTGGTACTTGGAAGGGAATCGATCTTGTTCTTCTTTCTTTTCTCTCCAGTGATATACATACACATGTATCTATGTATAATCCCGATATTAATCCCGAAATTTAGTTAAGGGAACCAAACATGGGATTGGCTAAAACATGGATATCCTGATGTTAATCCTCCACGAACCAAACATGAGATTGTGTGAGATTCAGGACTAAATTAGTCCCAGGGCAAATAGTCCAAGACTATTAATCCTGCCTGTTTTAGTCCATGAATCAAACGAGGCCTCACTATATAACACTATATAAAGGTTGACAAAAAGCATAAGAACTCACAAGAACTGAAAGCCAACTGTCACTCTTTCGAAGCTGAGAATGCATCTATAAGCCAGCTGCTTATTCTTTCTTTCTGTAGCCATCGAATAAGATGAGACTATGGCAGCACCAATAGTGGACTACCAGTGCATCTATGGAGTCGCATTGTCCCCAATCGAGTCATTAATGAAAACTTAATCTGTACGAGTTGAGCATGCAATAAAGGATCAACCGCCGCTGGCTATACAGATCTGAAGGGTTCTTGAATTAACAACTATTCAAATCTTTAGCAGCATACAAATGAACTTGTCAACTACAAATCAACCACTCAATACCTCAGGGATTCTATGTTTTCGGATCTGCTGATGATTGCGAGGTCCACCATCTCCTGAGTGGCTTGCTCACTTATGCCCTCATAAAAAGGGGTTGGGCTTGCGGGTAATTTTTAACAATGGCTAGCAAAGAGAAACAAGAACAGAAAAGAAGAGGTCACCCAGTATGCTTCTTCATCTTCGAAAGTTGTCCTCTCTATAACCATATATCCCATAGATGTAGATACAAAAGGAAAGGAAAAACCTAAACAAAAGCAACAATGAAAATTCACAACCTCCATAATCACCAGATACTAAACACAGTTCTCACACTTCCGATACGAAGAACTGCAAAGGCTGTTTTACAGGTCGTGGCTTAGGAAAATCTGTCAACAAAGCTTTGGTAAAGCCCCCAACATAAAAATTCGAATGAGCACGAAACGACGATGCATTCTTTGTAAAAATAACACGTGATCTCAGTTCAGATGAATAACGTTTCTCAGATAAAATGCTCTCAGGAAATGATGGAGGGTTAAGGGTTTATAGTTCAGGAGAACTTGTGCCAACTGAGCACTATTGATTTCAAGAAAGCTATAAAACAGAAGATAATTCACTGCCAGCAACCAAAGGCATGAAGCAGGATTACCTACGCACCTTAAAAGTACAAAGTCAACAACCTAAAGTCATTAAGTAATTTGCTTTTGTTCTTCCATTGATAAGGATTTGCCTGAGAAATATCATATCCTGCTCAAAAGTCGCACTCTGGGAGATCAATATTTTATCAGAGAGCTTCTTTGTCCAAAAAGCATAAACATATTGATATATGCATGCCGTATAACTATGAGCTATCTAAAGTAGTGAGCCTAAAAAAAATAAAAAATTATTACTCCAAGTCAGATAGTGAAACATGTTCGGTGCTCTCATATACGTTTGACAAGAGGTAGGTTCATTTTCAAACATAACTCGTTACTGCTTACATCGAAAGAAAATCATACTCTTTAAGCTCCTCCAAGTCTCTTTATTCAATATACTCACCACAATGGTGTAATGATAGTGTGTGTATCGTGATGCTGGTTACAAAAAAAATCAAAACATTGGATGATCCTGGTTGCATGAGAATCGTACCATTGAGCAGAAATTATAGACGTCTCCAACAGAAGCCCATAAAAAATTCAGACAACAGATCTTGATGGCTGGCAACTGAGTAAGATAGTTCTTACTCAGCTTAAGCAATGTGACAAGGAAACCAATTCATCCGCCACATAACATTACAGCTGAGTAAAAGAAACAAAACGTATACAGATTACAAACAGTTATGAGTATTTACTTATCGTCAAAACACGGGTATAAGATCTCAGTAGCACGGGAAATCAAGATTGACCAAGTTCTGTTGGACTTTGTGCAAAAGGCCCTCAATCCATCACTAGTGACTTATGCAAAACTAGCCCTATTCTGACTTGTTCCCTCCCTCCAGTGGGGGCCAGTGTCATAGTCACCACCTTGAAACCTCGAGCTTTTGTACCTCGATGAAAACTGATGAGAGCCCTCCCTCTTCCGGAACCCACTATTCGTGGCTCCCAAAGCTCCACCACCTCTTCTGGAATCCAAATGCTTTGGCCCATTGTTTTGTCTCCCTGACTGCTGCTTCCAACACCCGTTTTTGTGTCCACAATCTCCCCATCCTCTACCATTTTCACGTCCATTGCCAAAACTTGGCCTCTGGGCCCAATGATTGTCGGCACTTCTGAAGTTTCTTGACTCATACATATTGGTCTGCGAAGTGTCCCTACCCCAAGAATTGTTTCCAGAAGAGCCCCATTCTTTTTCCTTCATGGGTCCACCATTTTGACAGCCGTGTTCCCAAGGATAGTAATTATTTGACTGCTCATCGGAGGCTTGCCCCTGGTTCCAACCCCATGGCTTTGCCCCAGTACTTCCCCATGCACTATCCTTCAGTGCTCCATTAACCTGAGTATAGCTATGCTCCCAAGGATTCTCAGCATTATTTAAATTCCTTGATTCAAGAGTGGAGCCATCCCACTGGTTCCAACCTTTTGCTACACACTCCAAAGCTCCAGTACCCTTTTGATCACTACCTTCCCAAGGATTGTCACCATTACTAAGATTGGTATTCCATCTGACACCAAGGCTGAAAACTGAGTTCTGCGCACTTTGGTTTGCAGTCTCAACCTTTTTATATTTTTCTACTTCATCAGGATTAAAGTACGCACGATCCAAGTCAGATATAAGTTCGGGATCAATATGCGGATTCCAATCGATTTTATCAATATACATGTCGGGATCAGGCATAGGAATGTCACATGGAAGACCATTAATTGCTGCCCTAAACCGTTCTTTTGCATTGTTGAATGCTTCTTCACCAGAAGAATCCTTCCACTTCACCACATCATCATAGCAGTGCATATACTGTTTTGCAACCAAAACCTTCTTCCATGGAAGCGACCCCACTACAGAGCAAAATTGCTTTTCCCATGACGGTACACTGTTTTGCCAACCTCCTGAAGAGGAAAAAGGATTCACAAGCTACAATCAGAATTGAAAAAAAAAATATTGCACTGAGACCATTTATCAAACTTGACATTAAAAAAAAATTCTTCCATGCACAAGGCACAGGTAATGCAAATAACTTCGAAGAGTCATTCACAGCCAGAGAGTTTTAGTTTAACAAACGCCCATAAAGATTAAGAAAACTATGTTACATGGATTCTTCTAAATGTGCGAAGTACTTCTTTGGGGACACAGACATCTTTACCAAGTCAACAATCATTTTACTGTTGAAATAAAATCTGAAGGAGGACTGAGTACAATAAGCTTTGTTGCATATTTACTTCAAAACAGCGAAGGTCCACCTCACAAAAAAAATTATTTTCCCCATAAAATTGGATAAGAAACTATGTTGCATGGATTCTTCTAAATGTGTGAAGAACTTCTTTGGGGACACAAACATCTTTACCAAGTCAACAATCCTTTTACTGTTGAAATAAAATCTGAGGAGGACTGCATACAACAAGGTTTGTTGCATATTTACTTCAAAACGGCAAAGGTCCACCTCACAAAAAATTATTTTCCCCATAAAATTGCATAAGATATGCCAAACAACATTTAATTGTCACTGCGCCTGGATTTCAGATTAGCGAATTATGGCACTCCAGCATGTTCCCCACCCCACAGTAGTTTCCATCCCCATGTAAGGTAGCCATACACATGATTATCATACACTCATCTATTAACACGACTGAGCTGTTCTATGCATCAAGTCTCATCAAGGGACAAAGCTGAACAGTTCCACCGAGTTTGGAAATAATCAGTCCAATAAAACAGAAAAAGTACTCAAGATACGCTGCTATTTGAGACTGCATGAAGTTGAACTGTAAAATACACGCGTGCATTCAGTGTCATTCATAAACTGGTCTACCATAGTTTGGTCCATCGAGAGCTTGTTTCACCACATTATCCAAGGGCTTGTGCAATACCCCGCTCTGTCGCACTTTATCCTGCGCGTACCTACATTTCCCTCCCCAATTTTACCTCTTTCAGTCCAGAATAACCCCAAATCATTCCTAAATGACGATTATGCCTTCCCTAAATTTTGTGCACACAGAATACTAGACAATGTAAAACTAAAGCCCTAAAATGTTGAACATTAGATGAACAATCCCATCCACATGACTGATTCCGCAAAAGAAATACAATCTTCTCATTTGCCAACATGAAAGCAGAAACAAATCAACTGAATTTAAATTTGACAACAACCCATTAACCACAGAAACAAATCTTTCCACAAACAACCCAAGTAGACATTCAAAGCCCTCCAATTCCTTCCATTTACAAGACAGTTAAATCCTAATTCAGGAGGCACATACACGAATCTATCAATATACATCGACGCACATACAGGTAGGAAAGAAAGAGATCAAACAGAAATTGAAAGAAAGATAAAAGTTTTACCGGACGATTCAGGTCCGATGTCGTAATGAAGCATGGAAGGTTCGACGGGTTCTTGGTAGAACACTTTACGGTGTACATATCTCCGATTCCACTTACCCATTTGGGCGTGTGTGTGTATTTGTACTTGTATATAGAGATAGAAATGGAAGATGTTTGAAAATTGCGATAAATCAGCAAAAGTGGGGTTGCAATTGCAGGAAAAGAAGCGTAGCTCCGAACGAGAGAGAGGGTTTCAGACCCAGAAGAAGAACAGGCTGAAGCTGCTGAAGAACACGCAGAATTTATAGCAGCACTTGGGGACAGGATTTGGGGTTCACCAAGTCGCTACACCATGCAGTCACCTCAATTGTGTCATCTTTATAATCTGTTTTTTTAGATCGGAACCGTTTAATTTATTAAAAATATTGAGCAAATCGTTCATGTAGAAAACCAAATTAATTGAATACTGATAATCATATTGTCGGATATCATTTATTTTACGGAAATAGATGGCCAATATTGTTTAGATAATAAACTGCAAAACCAAATTTATCTCAATTGTATATTTATCATTCTCTGATGATAATAATTTTTTGTAATTATAATTTTCTTAACATTTCGAAAAAAATGAATAATTTTAATCTCAAATAAAAAATTTCAAATAATTCACAATTAAAATGGGATATAATGACTTAGATGACTACGGAGCTCCCCCAGTCACTTGAAACAAGAAGGGATTCTGATTTCTGAGAGGGGAGTTTCTATATGGTGCAAGTAGGACTTTACTTTAGACAGACATCAGCTAGATGCTCGGTTCTGAAAAGTGATAAAGGGTGCTCCATTAAGGTTTTTTTTTAAATAAATAATCGATACTTGGTTTTTAAAATAAATTATTTTTTATTAGTGGAATATGACCTAATTACGGTGCAAGCAAAGTCGAGCTATGTAGAGTTTGAGTTACCTTATTAATTATAAGAACCTAAAATTTAAGTTCGAGCTTGGCTAGTTGACTATGCAAGTCAAAAACTCAAGAGTGTTCGGATGCTTATTTTTTCCATTTTCATTTTCACATTTTTTCATTATAGGTGTTTCGCATACCTCAACTAAAATGAATTCTCCTTTAATGCATTTTTCGATTTTTGAATTTAGAAAACAAAAGCCACAAGCAGAGGGAAATGATGTGCACAAACCTCTCAAACACTACTGATATTGCAATATGCATTATTCACGTATCTCACAAACACTATAAAGATTCATAATATATTCTGGTCATAATTCAAAAGGAAAATAATGTGAAAAAACGAGGCTCCCAAACACCCCTAAAAACTTCTACCCGTTTTTCCAGTCTTTTAAGAAGTTCATTAACAAAATCTCCTAACCAGGAATATCAAATTTGTTATGGCATTCCAAGTAATTGAATTGCCATTTGAGTCAACTACAACCAAGATGTCAATTGCGCAGGTATTTCATTTGACATAACGTCCCTATGTCAAATTTGGCATGTAATGCAAGATACTTTCTTTAATTAATTTACCCTAAAAAATTTAGCAAAATAAAAGATAAAGACATGAATAAAGTTAATTATAATTAATAAAGTTCTTGCAATTTTCGGCCCTTTAATTATACTATGTTCGGTTTTGGGTTATAAGTTCTCTCTCTCCATTTAGGCCGCCGAGTTTCCACTATAATCAAAACGTTATTTTTGATACTTTTGTCAATTGTCTATAGTGCGACGATAAGTTTTTTTTTGTTTTTTACATCACAAACATACCGTTTAGAAGTTAGAAATACATCCACTTTTGATTTTGGAAGCCTAAGAAGAACTTGAAAAAAAGAGGCCCCTTAAAAGATCATCTACACTTTGAATCTAAGTGGAAAAATAAGAAGAAAAAAAATTATTTTGCCAAGAAGTTCTACCTAGAACTTGAACCAGAGACCTCTGGATGCATTGAATTGGTATGCACGGCATACAACAAATAATGGAAAAAGTTATATACGATATTTATGTCTTATATGAAAAATGGGTCTATTCTATTCATTTTGGAGGGCCTAAGACGTTAGCCTCATTGCCTCAGTACCGGCCCTCATTGCCTCAGTACCGGCCCTGCTTTTGACTACAATGAAAAAGTAGTATTTTTAGTGAAAATCCACCCTTCATTATTATTCCTCCGATCTCTCTCTCCACTTAAAACCACCCCTGAAACCTTTACCAAACAAATTCTATTCGCAGATACCCACCCACTGATATTCAACCAGGCAATGTTTGGAGGAAATGGCCTGACTAAAAGCCCACATCATCACCCAATGCTTACTCCGATCCTAACAAACTCCATGTCTTGAGCAGTTGAGCCCATCTGTTATATCGTTGAATCACCTTATACATGAGGCAGTGGCCCATTTTCAATTTTCTCCTAAAACATGTACACACAAGGAGCCCATACATGTTCATTTTACTCCATAATAATTTTTGGTCATGTTATTTATTCTATGAGGCACGACACAAAATGTTGCATGGTTTCTGCTTCCTATTATTGGTTGTGTAGAGAAACGGTAATAGAAATTATATCTCAAAATTGACACGCCGCAAGCGACCAATCATCATTCTTTTTTTCTTAGAAAATAATTCAAAGTAGAGATGGTCTTCCATACATATCTTCCATAGTACATATATAAGGTATGCAATCCACTATTAAATATGTGTGTGCACGTGAATGCGCATTTTGTTTCTAAATTTTGTTTTAAATAAAAGTACTTTGATATACAATCTCTAATAGAAACTTCACATAATGTTTTTTTTAGGTATTTGTTTCACTAAGTTTTTAGTTCAAAATAATATTGTTACTATGTTTATGGTTGTATTATTAAATGGTACAATATTGTACTAGGTTTTAAATTTTTTGAAGAGACTTTTAATTCCTTTTTAGTGTTGTTAAATTAATTAAGCTGAGTCTTTGGTACAAATTTTTGACTGAATACATTACAAATGTAAATAAAGAAAAACATGTGTTACATCATGTAATCTTTTTGTAATGTTTAAAAGAATTTTACTTAAAGGGCCCTCATTTATAAGTTTGTCTGGGACTCCGAATTTCTCAGAGCTGGGCCTGAACGTCTCATGGACTCGAAACTCAAACCTCTTCTCGAAAGCCAAGGGGTACTGCCAGATGGGCTAAGAGTTCGATTCTTTTGATCAGAAAAAGAAGATTTATAGAAGAAACTCGATAAGGGTACATCGAGAAGGGGAAGGGGGCATCCAACCGAGGTTGAATGTAACAAAAAAGAAAGGAACGGGAAACAACCAAAACAAAAGACAACAGAAAAGCAACCAAAACGGAAACACCCAAAAGAGCCAAAACCAAAAACAACCAGCACAAGAGCCACACGAAGATCAGCCTCTCTAAAGCTGCTCAAGCTTGCCCAAACAAGCCGCTTCCAACGGAAAGACAAAACCCAAAAACCGACTACGACCCTAGCCACGCCAAAATACCGCCGCATCCCATCAACAAAAATCAAATGAAGAGAGAGAGAGAAAGAGAGGATTATATCAAATCATCCTCAATCAAATCCTTTTAAGATTATATCATCCTCTGGACGAACATTTACTTCAAGAGTTTTCCTAGTGGTCATTGCAGCTCTAAATTCTTCCTCTATCCTATTCACTCCGCTACTAACTACCTCTTGAGTCAATTGCAATGGTCCAGACTCAGAGCGCCGAATTTCCCCCAAAGAAAGAGATCCAAGGCTATGAAGAGATTTATCATTTCTTCTTATTTTCTTCGAATCCTGCTTAAACCTCAAATTGATCTCTTTTTTATCCAAGCTATGCATCCTGGAAAAAAGAGTTGCTTTCAAAGGATTATGTCTCCATAGGGAAATAGATTTCCTGCGCCCCCCTTGTCTGGTCCGGCTTTTCTTCTTTTGGCGCTTGAGATCCACATAATTTATAAGAGGGTCAGCAGAAACAAGATCTAAAGATTGGCAATCATGGCCATTTTCTGACTGAAATTCATGATCCCAACTAGCCTTGCCCGATAGAGATGAGTTCTGAATAGGGTCACTTCCTCCAGAGCTTCAGCAAGCCCCAAACGATTTATTACGCTAAGAGTTAGATTCTTAACACATTCAAAAACCTAAAATGAGGCAAATTATCATTAGTAGTACAGAAACCATCATATCTTGGTGGGGAGATTCAGAGACAAATGACAAAAATGATTATCAGCTTGTAAGAGTGATAATAGGCTACATATTGCATGGCTGATTAAGGACTTCTCATTTTTGAGAGAGAGAGAGAGAGAGAGAGAGAGAGAGAGAGAGAGAGAGAGAGAGAGAGAGAGAGAGAGAGGGATGTGCCATTGTGGTTGTACTTTAGGAATGATGAGTTTGTGTAAAGACAAACAAGAAGGGACCCTCAACAGCTGTTCTTCCATTCTTGCAACCTAAGGCTGTTTGGTATCTTCTCTACATTCCCTGGTTTATTGCACATTAGGACTTCCCCACAAACTTCAATCATAGATCTTCCTTTTTCTTCTGTTTGTTGCAAAATTTCCATCAGTGGCTGAACATACAAAGAAAAAAGTCCTTACAAGGTTTGACATTAAGGGGGGAAGTCACATGGTATCAGCAGCAGCAGAGTTAGGTGCATCATTTGAAAACTGTAGTCATTAGATGTATCATGTATTGCTCAAAAGTCTATTCACATGAATTTTGGTACGGTAATTATCATCGACTAACTGTAGTCGAAGTGGGTTGGAAAGAGGTCCGCAAATTCCCCCAACATGACTGCTTAGTCCCTACAGAGACTTGAGAGAATCCTCTTATTGCCAGGGCTATTGGGTTTCGAATTCAACTTGATTTGTCAGGCGACCCGTGTGGCCTTTTAAGCCCATTTCTAATATTGGTATACAAGTCTGGCACCTCTTCAAAAAAAAAGAAAAGAAGAAAAAAGTCTTGCACGGTTTGATGTTATTGGTTTTCATATATAAAAGGTTATTATGGGATATAAGGTTTTCACACCCGAGTTGCATAAATCGTCTCATAAAATTGTCTTTTTTTCTTCATAGTGATAATATTCTGCTAATCTTCGTTTGTCCATACAAAACTTTAAATCTAACGATGCAAATCTTTGTGTCTCTACACGTTTGCTTTGTTTAGCGTTTCTCGATAGTGGGTTCCTTGATTAAAACGTCTCTCACATTTGCATTGTCCAGTTAGGACCCAACACTCTTTATGCACTACCACTGCTTGCTATTTGGCTCCATGTTACAATTGGAATAAGGGTAAGATAGTACACTTCCATTTCCACAAAAGACATGTGAACATGTCACTTGCAGTTGAAGGAGACAAATGTACATGTGTCGTTAAAAAGTAGAGGTCCCATGAGGCAGTAGTAAAGTCTTCTCATAAATTCCTTACAAAGGGTTCCCTCCATGAATTTGAATCACTCTCTGCCCATATCCACATTGTGTCCTTGCCACCCACGTGCTGAGCATATGTGGCTCTGATAATGAAAAAAGATGAGAAAAATGAATTATTCAACACATGGAAAAAGATACCCTCTTAGAAGCATATGTTCATGATTATTGTTGAACCAATTTATGTGTTTTGGTTTGAGAAAAATTCTTCTTTTCTTGAATGCTGTACTGTAAACAGTGGTTCTGATGAGCTTTCTAAATTCTTGTTTTGTTTGCAAGTTTTCTGAAAATGGGTACAAAATGATTGTTCTTTTTGGTTGAAGAATTTGTCGCAAATCCATCTTAGATAAGCTTGGATTCAGAAAGATTGTGCTGGATTGATTAGAGGATCGGCTCAAGCCCTCTTTGTGGACTTTGAGCATCCACAAGTAGTATAAAGCTTGCTTGATGAATAAATAGCTCATTCTCGTTCTCTTATATATGTATGTATCTTTGTATACAGCAAGGTGTAGCAAAATCAGAGGGAAAGCAAGTGTTGGATTTGCAATTGGGTGAGTGTATCTCAAATTGTCTTTTGTATTAGAAATCGGCTGCATTTGTGAATTGCTGCATCGTGTAAATTCTGACTCTCTGTGTTTGTTTATGCACACGTGTTAGTTTCTGGGTGCCCCGAGCGCAACACATTTGGAAACCATTGTCTTCCGTGTTAATGATATGATTGTTATAATATTCGTCTTGTTGTTTGTAGATTCAGTATCTTTCCAAGATTATCGACATTTGCTTCGTTGAAGTAATGGTCCTATGGCAAAGAAGAGCTGGTTTAATCGACTGAGGAGGTTCTTCATTGCAGATATACATTCTCAATCAGAAAAGGTAAGTACGTATTGTGCTTGTTTGATAAACTGATATAATGGCCCTAATGCTTAACAAGTCATTTGGATGGTGAGAAAAGGCGAGAATAGAAAGGGTTGGATTTCTCACCAAATCTCATCGTGACAAACGAAATGAACCAATAAAGATTAATCTGTTTTCTTTATTTATCACCGTTTCTCGTCTCTTTTCGTTTTCCGAATAAGTCAAAAGGATTCTCCCTTCTTTTCTTTTAGTTGGAGAAGAGAAGGATATGGGTTTTTGGAAGGGTGAAGATCAAAAGATTGACCTCAGTTTCAGCACCAATAGCACAGTCAAGGGAAAGGCCAAATAATGAAGCAGAAGAGGAGCAGAGGCATCATGGTATAACTCTGGCTATTGCAACAGCTGCTTCTGGTGATGATGTTTCGACCATCGACATTCCTCAATCCGCAAGTCATTGTGAGGAAACCCAAGAATTTTTTGCTGTTAATGTCCAAGAAAATCCACCTCAATCAACACAACAATGTGAGAGGAAGGTTTTAGATCTTGCTGCCACTAGAATTCAAACAGCCTTTCGGGGTTATCTTGTGAGTTTTTGTTCCTATGCTGCTGGTTATTAGTAGTCTACATGGTAGTCAGAACATATTTACTTCGAATCTTGGCTTCATGGAGAGGAAAGAAATGATCTCAAACATTGTGAAATTCATATAAATTTACCCCCTCCATAAACTACTCCACAAATGCATGATCCAAACACAAGTGTTGAATTAGAATGGCAATGATCACATCAACAATCTTTTTCGAGCTTATATTGTGTAAGGAAAATGGTAACTCCCATTTCGTAAAAGCACGGAGATAAAACAAGCCTTTTAGCTGGCACAAAGTTGAACTAATTTGGTTTTTCGAGGATGTATATTACTTGCCTTTCGTTAAATATTACTGTGGGAATATTGCAGGCTAGAAAAGCTCTACGTGCATTAAAGGGACTAGTGAGGCTTCAAGCGATTATCAGAGGCCGTGCTGTGAGACGCCAAGCTATCACTACCCTCAAGTGCTTGCAGTCCATTGTAACCATCCAGTCACAGGTCTGTGCAAGGAGGTTTGAAATGGTGGAAGGCACAAGGAATTCTCATGAAAGTAAGAATGTGCAAGATTTCAAAGACAAGGTAATAAATGTTGAACTGCAAATATAGTGCAACAATTACTCAGTCCAACAGATGGCAAATGTTTCAATTTGCAGATTGAGTCAGATAGGGATAGAAGGTGGGATGATAGCCTTCTGTCAAAAGACGATGCAAAAACCCTATTAGTAAGCAAGAGAGAGGCTGCTATCAAGAGGGAAAGGATAAAGGAGTACGCATTGAGTCATCGCGTAAGTGCATTGCCTATTTGGTATCATTTTTGTTTTTTGTTTTCATGACAAAAAACACATCCTTTCGGAATTTGTTTTGTATATTTTCCTTTCTTCAGAAACACCAAAATGCTGTTTCTAAATGACAATAGTCAATAGTAGGAAAACGAGTTGTAAACTTTTCATTTTTTTGGAAGGATCCTTCTAGCGTCAGCCTACTAAGCTGTCAGTAAGACCATTCTTTGACCGGTAAGAGTGGAAATTCAGAATATACTCTTTACCGGTCAAAGAAGGGTCTTAGTGACAGTCCAGTAGACTGATTTTAGATTTTTCTTTTTTCTTTTGGAAATACAAAAAACAAAGATGATATCAAACAGTCATGTCTTTTGAAATCTAGTTTCTGCTTTAGTTGTTTACTGGTGCATCAATGTTCTTCAGAAATCAACAGAATCAGAAAACAAGGTCAATGGAAAGTGGAAATACTGGTTAGAGAAATGGGTGGATACACAGCTATCCAAGAACCCAGACACAGCATTCCCTTCAAATGTCAGAATCAGAGAGGAAAATAGAGGAAAACTCAAACCAAGAAATCCCCTCAAACATCATCACATAGAAGATTCTGAATTGGATCCTCCAATATCCATTCCTAGAAGATCATTCCACCACAAGAAACAAAATTCCATTGGAAACGACACCGCCTTTCCTAGCTCTCCTACCGTACCGACTTACATGGCTGCAACCGAATCAGCTAAGGCGAAATCCCGGTCTATGAGCTCACCGAGGCTAAGGGGGGTGAACTCTGATGCTTATTCTGAATCCAATTCTCCATACAAGTATAAGCTCTCTCCTATATCTTCTATCAACACTGAAGTGAGAAGCAGCAGTAGGATTTGCAATTTCAGTGGCTTTGAACAGAAATCTCCTTCCTTGAAGGAGGTTTCCTGGACCGGTGAAATCAAACAGAAGTTTGAAAGATCACAGCTTTGATTCAGAATGCTCGTTTCCGAATTGGGTTTGAAATGGCTCCTTCATATGAACTTCATACTTTCTCCCAATAGGAACATACATGTGCTGTGTACAACTCCTACACCAGTGTTATGATTTGCACTATTCTTGTATGATTTTACATTGGCTATAACGCGGCCAATGTTATAGTATGTCATTATACGTCGTATAGTTATCGGGTTGGAGAATTTTTCAACAATTCCAAATATGTGTGTGAGAGTTTAGAAATATTTCTATGACTTGAATCTAACTTCTGTCAAAGTTTGAATATCCCAATTGCTGGTGTCTTCTTCTGTCAAAAACAAAACACCAACAAACGAATTTGAAAGCAGTGGCAACTGGAAAGATTGATAATGAAAAACACAGAAGTTTGGAAGCCTTTTGGTTTAGTCCCACATCGGGCAGGAGAGAAAGAGGAGAGAGAAAGTGGTGAATAAGAAAGAAGGCCCAAGAGAGGAAGAAGCATACCTTTCTCGGCCTTTTGGCTAAGATCAAGTGTAGTATCTGTTCTTATCAGTTTAATATCTGATATGTGGGCTATCGGCTCACACGATATTAAATTAATTTTTTGAGGGGGAGGGCCCATCACAATAGCTTGCTATTGGGGTTTCTCGGTGTTGCTTTGGTGTTGCACTATTGCCTAGGTTGGCGCACCCCATCCAATTCTATTTCTAAAATTTGGATACCTTAGGCCCAGATTTTGGCCCGCTCTAAACAGAGTATAGTACGGACATGCTCTAAATCTAACAATTTGCAGCAATTTCAACTCAAATATAAGGCTCCGTTTGTTTCGGGTGGAAAATGTTTTCCGGTGTTTGGATGCAACAAAAATTTAAACTCAACGGAAAACCTTTTCCAAACTGAAAAATGTCTAAGAGAAAATGATCCATTTGGGCCTGAAAATGTTTTCCAGAATTAAGAACTGGAAAACAATTTCCGCCTATGGTTATGTGGTTTACACAGCTTCCCGATCTGACCATAATTTTCCGGATGACGCACCCCAACAGCACAGCCCTCTCTCGTCTCTCTCTCTCTCTCTCTCTCATCGAAACTAATTCTCATCGATGTCTGGTCTTGCTCCACTGTGATTAGCAAACCAAGTTTTTTTTTTTTTTTGGGGGGGGGGGGGGGGGGGAATATGCATGGAAATGAGGTCGCTAAAAGACGGGCTTAAATTTCACGTCATACCATAAAAGCAGGTTTCGCACCTGTAATATTCACGTCCAATCAACTCATTACCCTGTTCTGCAAACACCGCCTCATTCTAGAAGCCCATAAATTGTTTGACGAAATGCTAGAACGAAACGTGTTCACTTGGAATGCCATCATATGCGCCCATCTAAAAACCCAAAACTTGACACAAGCACAAGCCCTCTTTGATTCTGCTCCAGAGAAAGATTCAATCACGTACTATTCAATGCTATCTGGGTTTGTGAGAACAGACGGGTATGAAACTCATGCACTAAAATTGTTTTTAAGCATGCAATCGGCTTCTGATAGGGTTAAAGTTGATGAATTTACTCTCACAACAATGCTTAATTTGTCGGCCAAGTTATGTGTCAATTGCATTCATTTATGGTCAAAGTCAGATCGGTTTGTTACAAGTGCTCTCATTGACAAGTGGTTTTCTGTGTCCACCAAACAATAGAAAACGTATTCAGGAAAACATTTTCAAGATGCAACCAAACGCTGGAAAATGTTTTTTTTTCTAGAAAATATTTCCCATAGAAAATATTTTCCAGAAAATGTTTTCCGCCCGAAACAAACGGAGCCTAATGCAAATCCTATCCCTTGAACATATTAAGGAAGCAAGTTTCCGAGAAAAAGAAGTCCCAATGTTGATTGGTTTTTTCAATTTTAGCGTAATGAATCACTTTGTTTTTTCCCTATGATTTGCATCTCTTTGATCTGAATGTTCTACCATGGATTTTCCTCAAGGAAAAATATAAGCCCGATCGAGCTCCGTTAAGTCTGTCTTTATAGCACAACAATATGAGTAGGTACGATACTAATTTTCATTTTTATAGAACGATTGAGTATGACTAGCCACTTGCTCGCAGAAGGACTTTGATTGTTATTAATTTGTTTTAAAATCAGACTATTTCTTTGACTTTTTGTTTCCCATTTTAAATTTGAATGCAAGTTGCGTAATTGCCATTTGAACTATTCTTGTGTTGGAAAAAATTGGTAAAAAGGTATTTTTTATTACCATTTGAACTATTCTTGTGTTGGAAAAAATTGAAGAGTCTAGCTATGGTGATGAAGATATGACTCGCTTTTGTCGAATTATTATAAGGGTACCAAAGTAGGAGAGTCACGTAAAATTTATAAAGTTTCGAGGCCTAAAATGATAGAAGCTCGAGTTTTAGCTCAGGACTGGCTCTCCGTATAAACGGATAGTATAGTAACAAATTTAAGTATATAGGCACCCCATCTACAAGCATCAAACCCAATTCTACGTAGAAAGAAAACTTATACTTAGGTTGTTCTAAGTCTTCCTCCAACAATGGATTTGACATAAGTAATACAAGTGTAGGCTTCATCCGAATTGGGAATTGCTCATTCACTTGGTATTATGATTTGCACTATTCTTTTATACTCCCTCCGTTCCAAAATAATAGTCCCTCGTCGAGTACTTTAATTCGGTGCGAAAAAATTCGAAAAATAATACATTGAAGTACTTCATTTTTTTATTTGAAAAATGACAAATTGGCAAGAGAAAGTGTAACTATTATTTAAGAACGGAGGAAGTAATTCGAATATTGTTGCTTATTATACGGATAATGTGATAGTACGTCCATACGTCACTATATAACTACACGGTTGGAGACAATTTCGATAATTCGAAATATGTTTGTGCAATTTTAGGAATCCTTTACGACTTATAATCTAACTCCTATTAATTCAGGAGTCCAGATATGGTTTTTTGGGGATGTGAATCCCATTTTAAAGGAAGGTAGGTATCCAATGACTCCAAAAAAAATCAAAAAATTTCATTCGGATGATCTGGTTCAAAAGATGCAGTACTCTTGGACATCAGATGAAATATTATGCCGAAAGCAGCAAAACATGGTTTTCAATTTGTAGGTACTACAAGTTTTTTAAATCACAAAACAAAACACCAACAAACGAATTTGAAAGTAGTGGAAAGATCGAAAAGAGCCAGTGTTTTTTTTTATAACCGGATGTCCGGGCTAGCTTGCGCATCTCGACTAATTTCGGGGCTCTGGAGGTAACAACCGGTTATAACCCCAGTGATCTCAAGAGTTTGCTGGCAAGGGGATTCGAACCTGAGTTGGTGTTGAAGACTGGAAGTGTGGAATCCTTTTGCTTTAGTCCCACATCGGACGGGAGAGAAAGAGGAGAGAGAATGTGGTGTATAAAAAAGGAGGCCCAAGAGATAAGAAAGCATACCTTTCTCGGCCTTTTGGCTAAGATCAAGTGTAGTATCTGTTCTTATCAGTTTAATATCTGATACGTGGGCCATCGGCTCACATGATATTAAATTAATTTTTTGAGGGGGAGGGCTCATCACAATAGCTTGCTATTGGGGTTCCTCACGTGTCGCCTTGGTGTTGCACTATTGCCTTGGCCTGGCGCACCCCACCCAATTCTAGTTCTTAAATTTCGATACTTTTGGTCCAGATTCTGGCTTGCACTGTGAAAAGTACGGCAGGTATTCTTGTGGAAAATTGGAGATCAATTGAAAGTGCAATCCAATCTTCCAAAAATCTAAAATTTTCTTTTAAAATAAGAGCAAAATAATATTTTAATTACAAATATTGAATTAATATGATTGCGGAATTTATTTTTACTCAAACCATATTCCTCTTTTTCTTTTTTTCTTTTTACTCGGTGTTAGTGAGAGTTGAACCATTGACATAAAAGTATAATGGTGCCGGCGGTGCTATTATAATCATTTTTTTATGTTTCTTTCACTTTTTCTTCAATATTTACTTCAAATATAATTTATTTCCTTATTTCAAAAGGTAGCTTGGTAGGATCCTTAATTTTCTTCTTCCAAACTTCATATTTGGAGTACCGATCAACTTACATCCTTGGAAGAAATTGAGTATGAGTTGGAGCTTGATTTTCCTTGAAAATTGAGATATGGGGAGAAAATATAGACATAGAATATAATCTGGACAGCTCTGAATCTAACAATTTGTAGCAATTTCTGTTGGAAAAAATTTGGTTTTGCAATCATATTTATGAGTGAATTGGAATTGTCTCTAAATTATATCATTGGATAAATGAATAACATTTTGAGTGGGTGAAAATATTTAATTTATTGTCCGCACAACCATGCTCAACCGGGCCAGACATGGCATTGACGTTGTTGGTTCAGAGGCTTATCTCTAGGACTAGGAGGATTAATTGGTTAATCTTTTAATTAGTAATTAATCCCTATAGAAGGCTTTGAATTAACCTTGAATTGGTGGCTTATAAATCAAGAGTTGCATCCCTTTTGTTTGTATTTCCACGTGATGTAAAGACAGCGGCTTCGTTCGGTTGGGTTTTTTCAAAACGTGTTTTGGGCTAAAAAGCTCAAAAATTATGTTCGGTTCAATGTTCCAAAATAAAACTGTGAGATCAAACTATGAGATAATTTCTCAACTCCACTTGCCTATTCTCTCGAAAATTGATTTTCCCAGCCCTCCTAACAACACACCCCCTGGGTCCCATGAACAAATGTCCAAAATACCCCCACCCTTTTAACTATATTTCATTTCATTTTGATTTAATTTCTTAATTCGTTTATCTTATTTATTTAATTATTTATTTGTGTCTTTTTCTTTATATCTGTTTCCACTTTTATTTATTTAATATTCTTTATATATTTTTCCAATTTTATTTATTTAATATTCTTTATATATTTTTTCTCTTT